>CAUZXS010001384.1:0-52500 GCA_963585895.1 Sepioteuthis lessoniana | reverse complement strand
TTGATAATACAAGTCAAAATTATTAACAATAATGATTGAAAATACAACCAGAATTAGGAAGATGATGGATAATACAAGTCACAATTATTAACAATAGAGATTGAAAATACAACCAGAATTAGGAAGATGATGGAGAATACACGTCAAAATTATTAACAATAATAATTGAAAATACAATTAGAATTTGGAAGATGAAGGATTATACGAGTTAAAGTTATTATTAATAATGATTGATATAACTTAACAACTAAGCTACAGCACTGAAACAGATTTACTTACATCTTCAATAGGGATATAATTGCTTGAAGTGGTATATAGTTAACGAATTAGTCAAGCAGGTCAATTCAAGTGAGTTAGATCTCTATTGATGCTCCATATTTCTAGTTTGTTCCAAGCGTAGCAAAGCTTAGAAAATCACTGCCATTACACAGGTTAGTTTTGACAGTAATCTTTAAATGACGGAGTAATTTTGACCAATTTTACTCATGAGTAATGTGAAAAATTGACTATAAGTTTCATGCTGGAGTCAGACTACCCCGACGCTTTCCTTTGGTACAATGAGCAGGTGCTGCTTTAAAGTTGAGCTCCCTTTGACTAACTCTCTCTCTCTCTCTCTCTTAGGACAAGTTAAACTCTGTTCAGATCTATCTATCTATCTAAGTATGCTCAGATCTCTCTATCTCAATATGGTCAGATCTATCAATCAATCTTTATTAACTCCCTTATCCCTCCAGCTATGGGTTAGATAGTACTACTGCTGTTCTTCTACAAGGATGACTTTGGCATTAAATAACCCACGAAAGTTGATATGCCATTAAACAAAAACAAATAATCAATCCAAACCTCTCTATCTTTCTGTCTATCCCAGTGTATTTAGTCCTGTCCGTCTATCTTCACATGTACATATCTATCTATCTATCTATCTATCTTCAGATAAACTGACACCACTAATCCTAGATCGAAGACTGGGGAACAGGGAAGAGTGTCTTTATGTGTGTGTCTGTTCAAGGATCACGACAAAAGCCCCAGTGACATAATTTTTTTCTAGATATTGTCTCTATCCCGAGCTTCAAGACTGACAAAGCGAGGTAAAATTCTTAAGCCATTTGAAGTCACCAGGGGTAATTAGATATCAAAATACGCTGTTTCTTTCTAAACAGAGGGATATAGAGATTTAGATATGAAGTACAAAAATGTTTTGAGCTCGTAAATTGCAGGACCGATGGGGTCAGATTGTTATGTAGTAGCATCCTTCCTCGACCCCGGTGAACCAGTTGACCGATGACAAAAGATCAACATGGGAACTCTCGTTGTAAGTGCGAGAAACGGTCATACGAGAGTTGGAGAGTTGTAAAAAGGTCAGCAAGTCATTTAATGACTGGCAGAGGACAAGTAAAGAGCTTAAATTTAAGCTAACGAAACAACCCCTGCCCCATTTAGAGGTGGGGTACGATCTATTTGACAATAAGATCTTTTTTTTTTCATCGACTTAAACAAAAGTTCCACTTCATGTTTCCTCGTTTTTGATGGAAGAGTGGAGGTGGAAACACAAAAAGAAAGTGAATGCTATTTTCTCTTGAGCTACGTGTCTGTGTGACAATACCCCCTCAGTCCCCCCCGTTACATCAACTTCTTTAAACCATTTCAATCTTAGCCGGTGAATCATCTAGTGGTTCCGATAGGGGTATCACACATTTCTTTACGGCACAAGAAATACAATCAAGGGAGTGGTAGAAAAAGAACAAAGAACAAACGAACAATATGGCTTGGGTTAACTCAAGTGAAAGAAGGTTAAGTTGTGACACTCTGCATTCCTTGTGCATCTGTAGACTAACGCTAGCGTGTATTTCTAGCGAAATTTCTACAAAACTACTAGGAATGCCAACTCATCCTGACTGGCCTTCCCTCACTGCTTCTGGACCCTATCTCATGTCGACTGGTCTCTTCTGCTGTCCGGTGTCGGCTGCCAACTGCCATTCTGCGTCTCCCTTCGCTAACTGCTTCCTCTGGGTTCCTTCTTCCAACTCCTGACTGCCGTTCCCTTGCCTACTTCCGGTCGCGTCGAGATCTCGATCTCAGGCCTTTGTTTGGTTTCGCGCCAAAACAGACAAAGGGATCGTCTTCTTAGCGGACCACCCACATAGTGTCACATCTGACTTTTTTCCTTTTCTGTCGACTTGTCATCTCTTCATCTCATTTGTGTCTCTGGTAACTTCTAATGACACCCAGCAATGCAATACAGATTTCAAGATAAAGCAAGTTCTGTTTTTCTTGGATCATGTGTATGGCTTTCCGTGTTTTTCACATGACCAGCTGTAAGTCCGATGTATATATTTACTCAAGCCCTTGGCACGGGAAGGATGTGATATGTGTGTATATGTCTATATGTGCGTTTATATATGTGTGCGTATAAATATGTTTATGTCTATGTGTAAAGGTAAGAGTTTGCGTTTCAACCGGTATAGTTTTTTAGATTGAACTTTGCCTCCCTAACTGGTCGCTTCCGGGTGGAAGGTGCGAGAGGAACTTCCGGCCTGAACACCAGCTGGCGCGAATTCGTTCTTTTTCTAATTGACTTGCAGGCGAGACGGACGTTTTTCTTTGTTGGGTCACTAGCAAGGCAAAAAGAGTTTTCACGTTGGAGGATGTATAGTTGGAGAATGTACCCTTGTTTTTACGCTGAACACGTGCACAAAAAAGATATACATCTTCATCAGTACGAGACTCGTATCTTTGATTTTTGGCTCCAGTTGCTGCTGGAAAACTGTGTATATTTGTGAGTATATAAATACATGTGTATAAATACGAGGATCATTAAATAAGTTTCCAGACTTTTTTCGTATGGGCACTTTTATTGATAGCACACATATGAAACTCTAGTCCCCTTCGAAGTAATCTCCTCCCGCTGCAATGCACTTGTTGTACCGTTACAACAACTTCTGGAAGGCCCCATGGAAGTCCTCTTGTGTGAGCGTGTCAATGACCTTTGTCTCAGCCTCTTTCATCTCCTCAGTTGTCTCATAACGACAGCCTCTGAGCTTAGGTAATAACCAAAAGTCACAGGGAGCAACGTCTCGACTATCGGGAGGCTGAGGAACTGTCATGATGCCCATCTTGGTCAAATAGTCTGTGATAAGGATGGAGTTGTGGACTGGTGTATTGACCTGCTGGAAATGCCACTGACCCGATTTGAAGAGTGCTGGCCTCTTCCAACGGAATCTCTTCCTGAACTCCCTTAAAACCTCAACATAGTAACCCTAAACCTCACTCTTTGACCTATCAACTCTGGTGTTCTGACTTCCTTACTCCTCCCACACGTCTCATCATCCCTCACAGACTCCCTGGCTTCCTTAAATCTCTTATGCCACTCAAAAACTGATGCTCGATTCATGCAAGATGGTCGAAAAGCAGTCTGAAGTATTCCATACGTTTCTGTGACGTTTTTTCCAAGTTTAAAACACAATTTTATTGCATATCATTCTTCTAAAGTGTCCTCACATCTAGATTGCATTTTTGAAATTCACCAGCTGTGACAATCAGGCTTTAGTAGGGTGTATTCCAATTGCTGCTGTAGCTGTTCATTTGAAGCTGAAATCATAAAAATTGGTCAGTCATCTCATAAGATGTATAGCAATAACATAGTGTATTTTCAAGAGTCTACGACAATTTTAAATGCCTTTACAAAAAAGTCTGGTAACTTATTGAAGGCACCACGTATGTGGGTTTATGTATAAATATATATATACATGCGTGTGTGTATGTATATACATTTGTATGTGTGTATGCATATATCTGTTTATTTGTGTATGCATATATCTACCCACCCATTCACACGGACAGGATGTGACACAAGGTTAATTTTTAACAGAGGTTAACAGCTTTGAATTCAGAGATTTACTCCTCTTAAACTGGTTGCCTAACGAAGCCTAAAAAACACAGTCTGTCCTACTATTTACCCATAGCTGGATGGAGTATAATTGGATTTATACCTTTCCTAAAGGTAGTACGGCTCTGTGAAATGCAATCAACATCGTTCAGGATTTGAACTCGCATCACCGTGTCCATTTCCTACGACGATAACCATTACACCACTGGCGCCTCCCTGATGTCCATAAGTGTTGCGTTCTGGTTAGTGAACACTTGTAATATTAAATAAAGGACAAACCATGATATGAGAGAAAATAGAGATATATTCTCAGGAAAAAGTATATACAATAGAGAGACAGTAGACAAGAACATAGGATTAGGGAATACAGAATAAAGATATAGTCCAACGATAGTATTGGCTTCCGTTATTACGGTAGCAAGTAAGGTGATCTAGTGCGATCTCCAGTCTCCAACGCTCTAATACTATTCCTATAAGAAGCTGCTCTTCACCTTCTAGTCTGTCCTGGTATTAGTAGCTACTGCTATTTATGGCAGATGAACTAGTTCATTGTGTGGAAAAAGGTGGGTGATACCTAACAATAAGTAAGAACAATATGCAAATAAGTAATTCTTTATCACAGAAGAATACGAGTTTGCAAAAGATAGAAGAAGAAACACTGAGTATTAAGTTCGCAGAAACTTATCAGAATTATTTTTCTCTTACTCTAAACATTTGCTAGCAATTATTTAGTGATAACTAACTAAAAGCAATCATTTCTAGATATTCTTATCCTCAAGTAACTATTCTTAATACAAATAATTTGCATACATTTAAATGGTGTCAAGTGTTGGATATTGATTTTGTTGGGTATCACCCACCTTTTTCCTCACAATGAACTAGTCATTCTGCCATATATAGCAGTAGCTACTAATACCAGGACAGACTAGAAGGTGAAGAGCAGCTTCTTATAGGAATAGTATTAGAGCGTTGGAGACTGGAGATCGCACTAGATCACCTTACTTGCTACCGTAATAACGGAAGCCAATACTATCGTTGAACTATATCTTTATTTTGTATTCCCTAATCCTATGTTCTTGTCTACTAATAGTCTCTCTATTGTATATACTTTTTTCCTGAGAATATATCTCGATTTCCTCTCATATCGTAGTTTGTCCTTTATTTAATATTACAAGCGTTCACTCACCAGAACGCAACAGATTTAAAGACCCCCTTTGACATGTGTCTATACAGCTGCGGAGGTCAGACTCTAGGAACCAAAATAACAGGAAATGCACCTGGTACCTAAAGTAACACGATGCAGTTGCTCTCGACGGAAATGCTGCGTAAAATGCGTGGGTGGTATACTAGAAGAAAGCGTGATTACGTGTATTGTGTCATCGGCAGGTTGGATGTGTGACCACAAGAATTTGCGGAGGTAGCATGTTAGAAAGGGGCGTATCCATGTGCATCGTGTTGGTGGCAAGATTGAGGCATGACCACGAGAATTTCCGTGGGTAGCATGCTAGACAGTGGCGTATCCACGTACAACATGTAGGTGGCAAGCTTGAGTTGTGACCACCATAATTCGAGCGGGCATCCGGAATATTATATAACGAAGAAGGTTTTGATTTAAAGCAGGTAAGATTTCACCGGATATTCGTTCCTCGCAGCTCAGCCGTCTTCGGCTCTTTCACTCTACCTACCCGTACATCTTGGGTAATTAATAAAAAAAAAGATTATATTTTTATGTATCAGTATTGTCGTCGTTCTCTGCTATACAACACAAGTATTCCCATCTCACAATAATAATTCTATTTAGTAGTAATCATTTGTTTTCCCAGTTATATTGTTTCACATATCCTGATCCAATATTCATAAAACAGTCGGTCGGCTTGTGTACAATTAGTAACAAAAATGTTGCTGTCTGTAAATGGGCCAAGATCACATCTATGGATCAAATAGATCCGTTTGAAAATTATTCCTCTTATATACTTGATAACATAAAACTGTCCATTATTATTATTATTATTATTCCATTACTCTTTGCGAGTTGTTCGAACCAACGTTAGCTGATGTTCGAGTGACAGCAAGTCTCCTCAAGTCACCAGGACTCCTCTCAGTATTCTGGCCGATCTTAGTAATGCTGTTGTTTGGATCGTATCGGTTCATCCTCCGTCGAGGTGCCCGTGGCGTAATGGTTATCGTCGTAGGAAATGGACACGGCGATACGAGTTCAAATTCTGAACGAGACTGATTGCATTTCACATAGCACTAATACCCTTGGAAAAGGTATGAATCCAATTATTCTCCCTCCGGCTATTGGTAAATAGTAGGGCAGACTAGGTTCTTCAACCTTGGTGAGGCAACTAGTCTAGGAGAAGGAAAAACTCTGAATTCAAACCTGTTAAACTCCGCATAAAAATTGACCTTGTGTCATATCCTGTCCGAGTGGAAGGGTTGGGTAAATATGGTATCGGTTTATCCTCAGATTTTTAACTCTTCCAGTCCCCTTCCCTAGCCTTTATGGACCGTTCTGAGTGCACCAGTTATAATTAGTATCACCGTTACTTTCATGTTCCAGAACCTTTTTAGTTCTCAGGCAAGGTCTAAGTACTTCTCTCTCTCTCTCTCTCTCTCTCTCTCTCTCTCTCTCTCTCTCTCTCTCTCTCTCTCTCTCTTCATTTTCTTTGGTTTTCCGTCTGTGGTCTGCCCGAACGGCAAAGTCTACTATTCGACAGGTTCACATTTTATTATTGTTGTTGTTGCTGGTGGTGGTGGTCTGATCTTCTGATTGGGATTAGATAATCTGTTTGTATGTGGGAATACGAATCGGTCCACACACTTCGCAGAATGGAAATCTTATTCCACGTAATGTTTGATGGTTCTCAGTAGGTCAAGTCGAAATGTATGAGTCTAAGACGGTCCACAAAGGAAGAAAAAAGCGAAAACAAACAAACAAAAAATGAATAAAAATGTTGTTTAAGGAAAGGAAGAAGGTTGTGTGACACTTGACAACGAAATCCTTTAATTAAAAACTAAAGCTGACTACTAGATCTTCGAGCCTGATGTTACTTCACAACATAACGTTTTTTTTTTTTCTTAGCAGGTTGAGTCGAAATGTATAAATCCAAAACGGTCCACAAAAGAAGAACAAGGCGAAAACGAAAAATTGAATAAAAATGTTGTTTAAAGGATGGAGGTTGTGTGATATTTCGCTACGAACCCCTTAACTAAAAACTAAAACTGACTGCTAGATCTTCACAACGTAACTTTTTTTCAAGTCCTCACTTAAGCTGGCGAAAATTCTCTTAACAACAAACTAAGACTGGCAGCTAGATTTTCGGGTCTCTATTTATGTTCTGGTCTTTTCAACCTATCTGCATGCCTGTCTATCTGTTCTCCATTCTATAACCCCTTATCTCTTCTGTATCTGTTCTCTAAGCTCAGCTGTCTGTTGTCCCATCTATCTGTCCTCTGGTCATATACCCTCTGCGTCTGTCTCTTATCCCTTCTAGTAGCCGACTGATGGTACTTATCTATATTCAGAGATGAACATTCCTATTTCCGGACCTCCAGCCACCCAAAGGCTGGACATAAACATAATGGCAGACAACAGGTCTCCGGAAGACATTAAAAGGTGTGATAATATTTTTTTTAAGACGCTGATCCACTTTTATCTGACACCTGCGTTTTCTGCTAGCAAGGCAGAATTATTGATTCCTATGCAAATATTTTCCACCTCTGTATGGACACACACATACACGTCCATTCGCATATATATACCCATTGTCAACTCACTGCAATAAACATGCATATACCCCCACAGACATACATACACACATATAACTCATGCCCACACATGTGTCCAAACATATGCAGACATAGAGCTTAGTCTGTATACCCTCATCAATAATATCACATGTATCTTGATTATACATATTAAATATATATGGTTTGTTTGTTTGGGTTTTATGGCATATTAACCTTTGTAGGTTATTTAATAAATCTAGTTTCATACAAATGAACAGTTCAATTTAAAACAATTCAGTTTAGCATAAGTATACAGTTTAATTGCCAAAAATATTTCTATTCCAAGCTATTCAGTTTAGTCAAACAGTTCTAATTCAAACAATTCAGTTTAGTATTAGTATAGTTTTTATCCACGCACAGTTAAATGTCAAAACAGTTCTATTTCAAATAATTCAGTTTAGCGTAAGTACAGTTTCAATGCCAAAAACAGTTCTATTTCAAGTAGTTCAGTTTAGCATAAGTACACAGTTTAGTTCTATATGAGCCATAGATAGGGCCCTATCAGATGCTACCGCTCCGGGCCAGAGTGAACCCGGCAGCGATGACAATGAAGGGTACTCTGCATTCCCCAAAGCTCCAGTATTACTGGAACCCCAGCGTCAGATTATTTAGTGTCATATCCACGACACTCATTGGCGGGGAGGGTCTTACCCCTCTGCTGAGGAGGAGTCAGTGTATTCTACCGCCTCAGTCGACTGGGCAATATATATGATTAGTAAACGAATTGATTGTTGGTAATATTTTAAAACTAGCCAGAACTTATTTGCTTGCACACAGTTAAACGGTTCCAAGTATTGCTATGTAATACTAATAATTCAATTTAACAATTATTTGTTTTGCACCTAGTTAAAAGGTTTCAAGTATAGTAAATGATTAACCATTTCTAAGCCAGAGTGAACCTGGGAGTGATGGCAATGAAGGAGTACTCTACATTCCCCAAAGTTCTCGGACTGAAGCCTCCCTATCAGATTGTTTACTGTCATATCCAGAGCACTCATTGGAGAGAGAACCTTACCCTTCAGCAGAGTTGCAGTCGGTGTATTCTACAGCCCTCCACCACTACTACCAGCTGACTATACTTTGCTTAATGCAGTGTCGTCTGCATCACGACTGGAATTTGTATGTATGTACGGAAATGTTTGATATCCGGTTTCAAATCAGGCCAGGGTCAGTACTTTATCCCTTTTTCAAATAATCCATGACCGTTGAGTCGTAGGCTAAGTAGCAGTCAATTAAAATTGAATTATTATTTCCTATATCTTTTTATAAATTCTTACTTGATCGAAACGCAGCTGACATCATTAGATGCAAGGGTACACTTCGATTATAAATGAAATTAGTATGTGTATACATAACGAATGAGTTTTGTCGTACCTGGCACACGTCTAAAAGCTGATCAACCTCGTGCATTGGATGAGTACGAGGGAGCTCCCAATCAACAAGGTCCAATATTAGAAGTTGTATTGTTAAAATATTAGTTGTATTATTAAAATATTAGACATTGTATTGTTCAAAATATTAGAAGTTGTATTATAAAGATATTAGAAGTTGTATTATCAAAATATTAGACATTGTATTATTAAGATTTTAGGCATTGTATTATTAAAATATTAGACATTGTATTATCAAAATATTAGACATTGTATTATCAAAATATTAGACATTGTATTATTAAAATATTAGAAGTTGTATTATCAAAATATTAGAAGTTGTATTGTTAAAAATATTAGTTGTATTGTGAAGATATTAGAAGTTGTATAGTTAAAAATATTAGAAGTTGTATTGTTACAATTCTGGTCGCCATTTTGATCTTTTGTCCACGAAATCCAGTGTACATAATCCGAAAGATAGGCCTTCCAAAAGATACGTCTTCCCGGCAGAAACTTAAACCAGCAATTTGAGGGTATTTGCCAATGATCTTTTAGTTCTCTTCTCTGATTGGCCAATTTTTACCGGAAATGTCCGCTGTTGTCGGGAAATTTCATAAATAGAAATGACTATCCTTTATACCCAAGATAGTCCAACAAGTATATCCAATGAGACACAATCACTCAATAGACGGAAAGAAAGGCAAGATAAACTAAATTTACACATATAAGGACATTAAAAAAAACTTACCCCTAATCTACCTAGTTTGGTCTTAGTAGCGCTACTTTATAGCGTGTCTTGGGCGGAGCTTATTCCTCTCCAGGTCTGGTTTGAATTCAGAGGTTTTCTTTGTCTTAGATTGGTTGCCATATCAAAGTTAAAGATCCCAATCTATCCAACAATTTTACCCATAGCTGGAGGGAGAATAGTTATATTCATACCTTTCCTTGGGATATTTGCTCCTTGTAAAATGCTGATAATATCATCCAAGATTTGAACTCGGATTGCTGGGTCTATTTCCTACGACGACAACCGTTACACCACAGGCGCCTCATTCAAACATTTAATTCATACATAATATAAATAAAAGAAATATCAACAAGAATACACAAACGTATCTCTGCCGGTAAAATATACTCATACTGTTCTATGAAGAAGCAGTATATGAAATGGGGTAGGAAAACAGTAACGGCTTATATGACTGGTTTGGTTTGGACTGGTTTATGGCATATCAACCATTGTTTGTTATTTAATGTCAAATCTTCTTACAATTCAATTTAGCATAAGTCATTTGTTTTCGTTCAGTTTAAATGTCAAACAGTTCTATTTGAGCCATAGATAGGACCCTATCAGGTGCTACCCCTCCAGGCCAAAATGGATCCAGGAGCTTTACCATCAGATTGTTTAATGTCATAGCTAAGATTTCGTTCGTTGGGGGTGGTCTTACTCTTCTGCATAGATGCGGTCAATGTATTCTGCAGCCACAGTCAACTGGGCTGGGTTTATATGAGTTTGATCAATAGATTGAAGAGAATCATTGGGGGGATTCTCATGTGACAACGAAGTTTTCGAAGAATATGCCCCCCCAAAAAAAAAATTCAAGGAAAACAATTATTTATAGTCCCTCTACAAAATTAATGGCTTTCTTCATTGGTTGGTGTGAAAATCTTACTAATCAATGCGCTTTGGTGGGCACAAGAAATTTGCTAAGCCTCGATTATATATATATATATATATATATATCGATTCTGCATTGATATATATATTTGCAAAACTTCGATTACATGTTGATATATATTTTCTTTTGATCAATTGCAGTCTTGCGATTAAAAGAAAAAATATCGATAAACTATATTATAAACAGCATGGCTTAGTGATAGAGTGTTCGCCAATGGCCCGGGAGACCGGGGTTCAATTTCAGGTCATGTAATACCAAAGACTAAAAAAGTGGTACATGATGCCTCGTTGCTTAACACTTAGCATTATAAAGTACGTTTCAAGAGTAAAGTGGAGCAATCCAGGGAAAGGAGTAGCGCCCTTGCCGACACCTCGGTACTGTAGCTATTGTAAAGGGAGGTTTCGGGTAGCCCTTGACTACGGTCGCCAACTTTATATTTATGTATATATATATATATATATACCACGGTGCAAGGGTAAGATGTGACACAAGGTCAATTTTTATGAGGACTTTAATAGGTTTGAATTCAGTATTTTTCTAATTTTAGACCAATTGCCTTACTGGGGTTAAAGAAAGAGTCTACTCAACTACTTACCCATAATCGGAGGGAGAATAGTTGGATTCATGCCTTTTCTGAGTGTTTTTTAACCATATGTGAAAATGCCAACAGTTTCGTCCAGGGTTTGAACTCGGTACGCAGTATCCATTTCTTATGACGCTAACCATTGCATTACGAGCACCTCCTATAAACAATACAATTTTTTGTTCTTTGAAAATATAGAGGGTTTATATATTTGTGAATGAATGCCTTGTTGGTAGGGCTTAGAAAAGGATGATTGTATCCCCCTCTAAAAGGGGTAAGACTTTCCCCTCTAAAAAAAAGTGGTGTTCTGGGCATGATACTAAACTGTATCGGATGGTGAGGTTCCAGTTCTGGAGATCCGGGGAGTGTAGAGCACCTCTTAATTACCATTACTCTCAGGTTCACTTTGACCCGGAGTGGTAGTACTTGTTTGGGTCCTGTCTATTGGTCAAATAGATTTGTTTAAAAATCCTTTGTATTCGAGTGGAAAAAAACGCTTAATTGTACGAATGTCAAATGAACGTAATTCCCTTACCACTAAGCTTAAAATAACCCTAGGCGAGTTCATATGCCGTTAAAATCAATCAATCTATCTATCGATTGTATTTATGGCTGACAGTCTAAGTTTGATTACTTTTTCTTTCCTCAGACAACGTCGGGTGCCCTTGCTAGTATCCCAGCTGGTAATATTTATCGATTGACCTGCATTGAAATCCGAGCACTCAAGCAATATTCTTTTTATCTCACCTTAAAACCTCACACATTACGGAATGTCTCCCTGTTATTTATTAAGGTAATTACCTTTCAGCTTCTTTATGACTCACTGGATATTTATTTGTTCCGAATACACGCCGTAGGGGACAGTCGAGTTGCTGGCCAGAGCCACTACCCACCCACCCCACTCTCACACACCGTTGACAAAAGCGTTCACAAGTAATTCAAATCCCTAGTGATTCTTATTCGAGTTATATAACCGCTATAACTAACGGTATGAAGAGTATGCTTGGGATTAACAAGGCTCAAAAGATCATTTTAAAAAAAATGCTTAAACCATTAATCTTACTAAGAAGGTCAGATTTGGGCATGCTGTCCCGGATTAAATATCACCCTTTGTTAAATTCATGTCTAAATCTGCTTCTGTGACGTTCTCGAACTGATTTGAGCGAATAGCAATACAATACAATGATGTTAATTCACTGTAGTACACAAACTGGCCACAAAGCTTTTTACGTACAAGGTTCAATGACATTAAAACTCATGTTGATCAAACACTGCTTGATTTAAAAAAAAAAAAGCCTTTTACAGTCGGTAACACAATAAGCTCTGCTATCGCCAAGTGCACATATTCAGGGCATATGCGAACGAGTTCCGACGAATATATATGTATATTAGTCGGTTACTTAGTGCTTCATGGCATATCAACTCATGTGGGTTATCAATACCAAATCTTGCTTATATATATAAGTGGTAGTACTTATTAGGGTCCTGTCTATTGGTCAAATAGATTTGTTTAAAAATTATTTGTATTCGAGTGGAAAAAAAATATATATATATAAGTGAAGTAAAGTTGGCGACCGAATTCGTGATGGGTAGTAGGTGGCCGTACAGCTGCTGCTTTGTGGGATGCTGCCTCCAGGACTTGTTCAATATTACTCGCAGCATTCTTGTGTAGTGGCCGTCAAGTTTTTCTCCATACGTTTTGTTAGCGTCTATGTAGTGAATCCATATAGCAGTATCGACACGACCGATGCTTGGAAGAAGACCTGACCGATAAAATGAAACGCAGTTTCTTCCAAGCATCTGACACTAATGATTCTATTTAAGAATCATTATTTGTTTGTACACAGTTAAATGGCTTTCAGTATTGCTATTTAATATTAGTAATTCTATTAATCTATTTTTATTCCTATGTAATATAAGTAATTTGCGCTCAGCCGTATAGTTTCAAATAACTAATGATAATAATACTTTGTATATGATTAAACAGTCGGGTTTGACTCATAGATGGGGCTCTTACAAGACAGAGTAATTCATATTGGTGTAGCTTAACGAATTGAGCACTCTGGTATCCGGTCAGGAATAACATGTAAACAAACAAATACTGCTGTTTCTGTTGCTACATAATACTTTTTATTCCCTTGGTATGCTTGTTGGCCGAGCGGTCTGATACTAAGTCTAACGTAAAGTTGGGCGGGTTTCGATCCCAGCTTCAAGCGTCCTACGTGTCTAGCCACACTGAAGAGTTGTGATACAACGAAACAGTCTGTCTGCGGAGGACAATATATATATATATATATATATATATATATATATATCAACCGGCTTATTGCCCCAGTGGGTAGAGTGTTCGCTAATGGTCTCAGAGACCGGGGTTCAATCCCAGGTAGAGTCATACCAATGATTTAAAAAATGGTACTTTATACCTCCTTGGTTAACACTCAGCATTATAAGGTACGTATCAAGGGTAAAGTGGAGCAATCCAGGGAAAGGAGTGGCGTCCTCCTCTACACCTCGGTGTAGTAGCTATTGAAAAGGGAGCCTTCGGGTGTCCCTCGACTACAGTCGCCAACTTTACTTTTACTGATATATATATATATATATATATATATCTTTAAAATATCCAGTTAGTGTCTAAGGACAGTAGGTGTGGATTATTCTTTACATATGAGGGTCATCATATAAATCTATGAAAGTGCTCAATGTATGGCTATTGTTAGTTCCCTATTTATTCGCTGGGGTATAACAAAATTCACATTCAGAGCGTATATAGTACAATTTGATGGAGACTCAAACTCGGTTAAGTCGTCATAATAAATTTATTTCGGCGGAGAATATTATGATGACTTAACCGAGATTGAGTCTCCATCAAACTGTACTATATATATATATATATATATATATACACAAACTCATATTCTCTTCCAAAACAATCTTCTACTCGGAACTTTAAAACATAAAACAAACTCTTATTAACAATGACTTCACAGAACTTCCATTGTATTAAGGACTCTCAACTCATATTAAAAGACCTTTCAGACATTTTCTTTTATTCAACTTTTTATAAACTTTTTCCAGTTGCTCATGTCATTCTTCGCTTCGTTCAATTTTGCTTGCTCTAGCAATAAAATATGTTGTTAATCAGTCGTGAATTATTTTGCATAGTTTAGCACAAGGGAATATTAAATCATTATGCATTCCTTTGCTACAAGTGTCTAAATTGTTGTTTTTTTCACACTCAAATAATAATGGCGGTGAGTTTTACTACTCTGTGGAAATTAGATCGGTAAATCGGTTTATTGAATGGAACGCCAACATTTCTTGGTCAATTCGGGGTCTATTTTGTATTGTCGTTTTTTTAAAGCTGATTAGCTTTTGTGTTCGGTGAAAATCTGTGTGTGACAGAGGAGCTTTGATGTAATTGGCTGGTGTCTCTGGAGGGGGTACTGTTACCCCTAGCTTTACTCGCTGAAATCAGCTGTAATCAGTTGGAAGCAAGAGGCCTTAGAATTAGGCTGCGTTTTTTACTCCTCAACTTAAATGAAGCCGAGTAACAAGAATTAAGTTCACTTGAAGGATTTAGTGTTTCAGAAGGGAATTCAAAGATGGATTGAAAGCCAAAAGGAATAGAAAAGAAATTAGGAGAATTTAAATCCACCTGAAGGATTTTGTATTACATTTAGAATTCCAGAAAGGAATTCAAATTTAGCAAAAGCTGAAAAAGAAGAGGAAAGAGAAAGAAAGAAACTGAAGTAAATAGGTTTCTACAGCTCAAGGTAAAAAGAAGAGAAAAGAAAGAAAAACACCGAAAAAAGTAGGTTTCTACAACATAAATTTATACTTTAGAGGAACTATTTCTCTAAGAAAAAGAATTAACAACTTCAGATGACTCCAACAACTACACAAGTCTCAGACGCCATTACTTGCTCTATCGAGAGAGAAGACGACTGACAAAGAAAAAGAAAAAAAGAACATTATTTGAGATATTGTCGCGCAGAACAAAGAAAGGTGTTTTTTTTATTACAATAAGAAGAAAAAAAGAACATTTTTAGGGACTTGGTCTCTAAGAAAAAAAAAAAAAAAAGAAAAAGGATACACGTGTGAACCCTTCTTTAGCTTGAGGGAAGAAGTAGTGACTTCTTTCCCCGTTTTGTGAGTGTATCAGTTGATGAAGGATTTTTTTTTAATAATTTTTTACTTCTTTTTTGTATTTATGAGTTACTTGTCATATTTGCATCGGGACACATATGCAACTAATTGAAGTGACCTTCCTTTTGTCATTATAAACTACTTTGAATTTTAAACAAGGATCTCTCCCCCCCCCCTTTTTATCTTATTTCATTTTATTTTATTTTTGCCTTCCTATTTTTTTGTAATATTATTATTGTTACTAGTGTCCAATTTTGTTGGCGGCGAGTTGCAATTACTCCGATACGACAAATCTACGAATACAAACCCAACAAGTTGTCAATATTATAGCCCATTCCACAATGATACTTCTTAAGTACAACTCATATCTGCTTTTCACGCTCAAATAATTGTATCGCTGAGTTCTAGTAATCCGATGTGACAAATCTACGAAGACAAAGCCAACAAGTTGTCAATACTATAGCCCATTACATGACAATACTTCAACATAAATCATATCTCAATTTTCGTTTTCTTCGCATACTATGAGCAGTGCGCTAGATGAGAGTTTCCACCGGGATAAATCAGAGAAATCAAGGACGGCTTAACCCAAACATACTCTGTGACAGCTGTTGGTTTTCTTGATGGCAAAATATAGAGAAACCGAAGTCAGGTTCATTCTCTAACAATTAAATCATTACTCACGGACAAAATAAACAAAAGTATTTACATGTTACAATGAAATCAAATAATGAAAACCAGGTCAAATCTAATTAAAAGAATGTCGACAATTAGAGACTATGAAAAGAAATGTCCTCTCTCTCTCTCTTTCTCTCTCTCTCCCTTGGAGGTGAAATGTCAGCTCCGATTTTATCGATCAGGAAAAAGATGAAAGAATGCAAACCGATTTAAAACAATGTCCTTTGTTTCAAGAAAAAGAAAATCGGCCGAGATCGATTTTTATGGTGGAATTTTTAGTTTGAAAAAAAAAAATCAGCAAAAATTCTCACAGAATTATCGAGTGAAAAAAAAATCATGGCATAAATGGCTGGTCTGTAGTTTGTAATCACTTCCCTACCCACCCAAAAGCCAAATCGGTAAGGTTCTTTATTACAAATACACGTAAAAGAAAATTGGTTTGGTTTTTTATTCAATGGCATATCAACCTTCGTTGGTTTATTTAATGCCCAAGCTATCCTTGTAGAAGAATAGTAGTTTTAGTTTTTCTTTGGCTTTGTTTTATGGCATATCAACCTTTGTTGGTTATTTAATGCCATATCTATTTTATACATATAAACAGTTCTTTATACATTATTTACAAGGACACATGGCACAGTGGATAAAGGCGTTGGTTAGATCCAGTGACATGCCCAAAAGAGTGGGAGTTCAATACCCGGTGAAGGCAGTAGAGAACTTTCAAAGGGAAAATTAAGAGGAGATGAATAACTGACATCCATTAACTAGAACAGTCAACCCCGGTGGGCAAAATAAAGGGCTGAGTCCGACATTCCAATCACCTGAAGAAGGCCGGAGCGTACAACGGCCAAAACGTTGTGATAAACATGGCGACAAAGATGAGGACAATAGTCCAAAAAATGTAAATAATGTGCATAATACCTCATCTCAGAAATATAGACAGCTCTATTTCAAACAATTCAGTAAAACATAAGTGGGTAGTTTAAATGTCAAAAACAGTTCTATTTCAAACAATTCAGTAAAATATAAGAGGGTAGTTTAAGTGTCAAAAACAGTTCTATTTCAAACAATTCAGTAAAATATAAGAGGGTAGTTTAAATGTCAAAAACAGTTCTATTTCAAACAATTAAGTTGAGCATAAATACACAGTTTAGTTCTATTTGACCCATAGATAGGACCCTATCAGGTGCTACCACTCCGGACTAGAGTGAACCTAGGAGCAATGGCAATAAAGAGATATTCTGCATTTCCCAAAGCTCAAATATTACTGGAGCTTCGTCATCAGATTGTTTGTCATATCCAGGACGCTCATTGAGATGCAGTCGGTGTATTCTACCGCCCCAGCCGACTGGGCCAAAGAAAAGTAGCGGTACTATTTAACCCAGACCAAGGAGGACAACTAGGTTCATGCATTTACTAATGGTATTAATCTGTAAGTAAACTTAATAGCGGGATAGACGTTCGAACCGCTGACTACCATGTCGCAATCACACGCGTTAACCATCACGCTATGGTGACTGCTCTCGTTAAAGTTTACGATGATTATATAGGGCTTAATAATTTTTGGTTGTTGTTCTTTTAGTTGGTTAGCAGATCCAGAAGGCCCATCTTTTGGGACATGCGCGTTTTGCGCTTCCTGTCAGAGGGCTCATGGGATTTTTTTTTTTTTTTTGTATTTATTTATTTTATTCAGTTCCACAATTATTCGTATTTAAAGAAGTCAAAATAGCAGTAAATAAATTTGGCGACTTTAGTCAAGGATGACCCAAAGGCACCCTTTTCAATAGCTACCACACCAAGGTGTAGGGGAGGGCGCTAATCCTTTCCCTGGATTGCTCCACTTTATCCTTGATCCGTACCTTATAATGCTGAGTGTTAAGCAAGAAAGCATCAAGTACCATTTTTTAATCTTTGGTATGACTCGACCTGAGATTGAACCAAGTGTTATATTGTCATCTACAGCATCACAACGACACAATAATAAACCAACGCAATGATAAAGACGCAGGAAGACTTCTTTATAAAAATAATTACCTCTCACTTTATTGCAAGGGTTAGAAAAGGGTTACTCAAGGTTTGTATGTGAGAGGGAGCTGAAGACCGAACATAACTGAAATATTTTGACCCCAAAGTTATGGCCGTCAGCGTTGTGTCTTTCTCGTTCACCAGGGCTGCTCAACCGGAGCCCTGGAGTCCACTCTGCTGGGTGCTGGCTTTCCTTACCACATCTCGTCTTTCTCCGTCTCCAATTCTACTCGCCTCTACTCCTTCTGTTCAATTCGTCGGCCTTATATTACCTTCAAACTCCCACGCGGTGATATGGACACGCCTCCATGCCTCCTCAATTTCTTCCGATATCTGGCGATCGGGATGTGTCACTTCCGCTATCTTTGGAAAGGCCTGTGTGATCGTCATCGAGCGGAAATAACTGTCATGCAGTTCAGAGGTCACTCTCTTCCGGTGCGTCAGTCTATGAGAGTATAATGGGATTTTTTTACCTCGTCCCATTTCATCAGCCAATTTCCGCCCACGCGATTTCCTCTCATAACTGCCATTAGAATGTGTCACTTCCTTCCGGTGCATCACCTTGAATGGCATTTTTGGCCGGGTCAAAAGGTCAAAATATAACACTAGGTCTCCTGGGTCATTGGCGAACACTCTAACCATCATGTCAATGCTTTTTATTTTATAGAGGAACATCATATGATCAAAACGGATATTATTAGGTATTATTGATTATCAATAGTACTGCATTTAAATTCTATCCAAAAATAAAATTGCATTAATAGGTGTCAGAGGTCTATTTGTTTTCGAACAGTTATATATTCATCTTTTTGTTTCAAAGTTTCCATGCTTTATAAAGTTTGGTTATAAATAATACCAATAATATCCGTTTTTGTTATGTAATATTCCACAGGAAGGTAATAAGATCCTAGCATTCTAGTTTAGAAGAAAATTAACTTTCTTTTATTTAAAAGGCGTGTATTTATTTTTTAGCCATACTTTTAGTGAAACCGCGAATAACTGAAACCTCTGTTGACGATATTGCGGATAGTTAGACACTATCCTATTATTATTATTATTATTATTATAAGATTACTGTTATTCAAGGGGTGCCAGTAATTTATCCTCGAAAGACGTTGATGAGTTGCCATTTGTAGCGTGGACGATTGTGAAAATCCAATATGGTTCCTGATGTGAATACCGACTCGAATTGTTTTCTGTTTTTCACCTTCTGTTCTTGCTTCTTGACACCATTCAGTTGAACAACCTCAGATATTATGTTACCCAACCTTATTCTTCAACCTCATTTTGTTCCTATCTATCTATCTATCTATCTCAGCTTGCTCAAATATATCTATCTATCTATCTATCTATCTATCTATCTGAGGTGCCCGTGGTGTAGTCGTTATCGCCGTAGGAAATGAACACGGCGATACGAGTTCAAATCCTGGACGATACTGATTACATTTCACATAGCACTAATACCCTTGGGGAAGGTATGAATCCAATTATTCTCCCTCCAGCTATGGGTAAATAGCAGGACAGACTAGGTTCTTCAGCCTTGGTTAGGCAACTAGTCTAGGAGAAGGAAAACTCTGAATTCAAACCTGTTAAACTCCGCTTAAAAATTGACCTTGTGTCATATCCTGCCCGAGCGGAGGGGTTGGTAAATAGTATCTATCTCAGTTCGTTCAAATCTATCTATGTCTCTGTGTATATATATATATATATATGATAGAAATATATGGAAACTTGGATAAATCAAACAACTGAAATTTGATCTATCCAACTTTCCACATATTTCTATCATACTGTCATATTCACTACAAATCTATCTTTTCAACACACACACACACACACACACATATATGATGTTCAGATATCTATTTATCTATCTGCACACACATATATATATATATATATATATAAATATCAGTATGTTCAGATATCCATCTATCTATCCATCTGTATATATATATATATGTTCAAATATCCATCTATCAATCTATCTCAATACGTTCAGATCCATCTTCTTTCTTCCATTCCCTATTTTCCACCATTCTCCAATTTTCCAATTCGATTTTCCTCCCTATCCCATTACTCTCTCTCTCTCTCTCTCTCTCACACACACACGCACACACATTTCTTTCCTTTCTTCTTTCTGATAGTTTTATTTTTTATTCTCGTTTCTCTTTTTCTTCTCTCTCTCTCTCACTCTTTTCCTTCACAACCTTTTTTTTTTACATTTTTTACTTTTTGTTTATTTATTCAAACCTTCCTTTTTTCCCCCTATCCATCGCTGTATATCAATGGAAAATGTGCAATCTCTCTCTCTCTCTCTCTCTGTTTGTATCTTCATTTGCTGTTGACGTCATCGGCTCTACCATTATTATCTTTTCATTCATCGTCAAAGAACGTCATTTTTTCCCGAAGATCGCCAATTACAATACATCCACAATTGTTCGTCTCTTGCTCGCCGAAATAATCACAATAGCGTTGTTGTACATTAAAGAACATTACCTCAAAATCACGTTCGACGTGCAAACCAACAATACGGTTTTATGGAGACCAAGATAAGAGTACTTTGTTGTTTTGTTTTTTGTTGTTTATGTTGTTGTTGTTTTTTTAATTTTTTTTGTTTTTTTGTTTTTTGTTTTTGTGTAGTTGTTCTTTTTCCGTTTTTCTTTTTTTCTTTTTTTGTCTCTAGAATCTCAACTGTCTGTGAATGTTAAGGTCGCAATTGATGAAATAATACGATAACTTCAAATCTGAGAATGATTATTAGATGTTTCACGGATGCTTGTCGTTCGGCTTACAAAAGCATACTTCATTGGACAAACAAACAAACAAACAAAAAGAAAGAATACAAAGAAAATTTTAGTCATACTTCGATGACAGGATGTACAAAGACTACAGGAACAAGGTGCGCTCTGAAAGTAATGCCACTTCATTTATTTCTACAACAAATAACAAAAGCACAGTTGTTGGATAGAGCAAGTTTTCTGCCAAAAATCATGAATTCACAGGACGAACAAATAAAAAACACAAAGCATTCAAAGACAATCTTCAATGATATTGTATGTTCACTATGTTGTAATCTGAGCATATATTTGTGGGGTTTGAAAGGTTTTTCTTGCGTCGAGGTCACCAATGTGGGGTTTTAAGGTTTTTAGGTAGTCAGTGGCTAAGGGCAAGACTGTGTTGCCGTAAGATATCTGACTCCATATTTTGGGTTATATTATTTTACCCCACGTTGACTGGCTGGCGCAATGCCTTGCCCAAAGAAAAGTCCCAAAAGAAATATACAAAAAGAAAAGATAGAAACAGATAAGAGACGAAAACATTTCTTCCATACTTTCCTTTATTTACTTGGTGAATGGACTAACCAACGCTACGTCCCAAGACGTAGCGTGGTGCCCAAAACACCAGACAGCAAAATCGGTGTTGTCGGTTCGACGTCACTACCCGGAAAAGAGGTCGGTTCACAGAAAACCTGAGTATTTATCTCTCTTCAACGGCTCCAAATTCGCCACTCCAAAATCCTTCTAATTTTGGCGCGACCGCTTCCCATTGGCTACTTTATTTTCTATTATTTTTCTTTTTTTCTGATTTTAACCGGATGGATGCGTGGAGCCTTATGCGTGGCGACGCGTTTATACATTTTGTATCTGGCAGCCGACGAGTCAATATCCGGTTGGGAGTTTGCTGTTAATTCCTAAATCCCCACATATTTATAGTAACGTGAGTTGGTTGTTTGGGTTTATGGGATACCAAATCTATTTTTATTTCAAACTATTTCTATTTCAAACAATTCAGTTTAGCAAGAATATACTGTTTCATTGTCAAAAAAATTCTATTTCAACCTATTCAGCTTAATCAAACAGTTCTATTTCAAACAATTCAGTTTAGCAAGAATATACTGTTTCATTGTCAAAAAAATTCTTTTTCAACCTATTCAGCTTACTCAAACAGTTCTAATTCAAACAATTCAGTTTAGCGTAAGTACAGTTTCAATGTCAAAAACAGTTCTGTATCAAGCAATTCAGTTTGCATAAGTAGATATCAAAACAGCTCTATTTCAAGTAATTTAGATTAGCATAAAACGTTATTTACTTTTTGAATATTCCATCGCATGACGTAACCAATTTAGAACGTATCACCCACTAATATTTGGGGGTGTCCTCGTGGTGTAATGGTTAAAGCGATGAACTGCGGAATCGTAGTACGCGAGTTCGTACTCCAATCGCGCTATTACGTTCACTTTCGGGCAAATACCCTTGGGAAAGGTATGAACCCCCATATTCTCCCTCCAGCTATGGGTAAATAGTAGGACGGACTAGGTTCTTCGGCCTTGGTGAGGCAACTAGTCTAGGAGAAGGAAAACTCTGAATTCAAAACCTGTTAAACTCTGCTTAAAAATTGACCTTGTGTCATATCCTGCCCGAGCGGAGGGGTTGGTAAATAGTACCCACTAATATTTCGTTTTCATATAACATCTATTGACCCTGATGAAAACTTCCAACTGAATCAAAATTTTATCTGTTATAATTATTTTTCACACTTAAAGTTATTTTGATAAGATTTTTTGAATTCAAACAAAAACTTTGAAGTCGAAACGTGTCGACTCAACAAAACAAAATAAATCATTTAATACACCAACATATATCTTTCTTCCATTTTACCTTTTTCTATATATATTCAGTTGGATTCAGTTCTCTTCTTCACACACACACACACACACACACATATCATACTATACTATATATTATGTTTAGGCAGCAGATTTTCTTGTAGGCATTTCATGTGGTAACCCGAGGACACGTACTTTCGACTTTCGCAAGTGATTGTTGAGGATGTGGGTAAGACCACGTCATTAATAATAAAATGTGATCCATGAATATTTTGAATGAAGTCGTTCATTGCAGGCAGTTGGCTTAGTGTTTAAACACGCATTTTTCAACAATAACCTATCAAGGTCGAAAGTACATGTACAGTTACAACATCGGAGATTTAGGACAATTACTAAACAGTTAGTCGGTTATTTGGTTGCTTGGTTTACGGCACATCAACTTTTCTCGGCTTATTTTATACCAAAGTTAGTTAAACAGTTATGATCTCCAATTATAAACGGTCGAAAAATATTTCCTCAACCATCTTAAACGAGTAAACACTTCGTTATCTCAAACAGGTTAAACAGAGAGGACCTAGAAGTAATGGCAACAAAGGAGTATTTCCACACTCCCCCAAAGATTCAAAACTGTAGCCTCGCCACCAGATGCAATTTATACTAAAGATTCGATATATAGTGGATTTGGTTTGGTTTGGTTTGGTTTTATGGCATATCAACCACTATTAGTTATTAAATGTCCAATCCTGTTTTTACATATATATTAGATATGATTTGTAAACACATTTTTTATGTTATACCGGAACTATACACTCAGTGACTCTTTTTAGTATGACACCGGTAAAGATATAAATGGACCGTGTCTAACTACTTCAGAGGGAAAAAAGCGTTAATCGCTCTCTGATAGACTTGCCAACTCTTCGGCTTATACCTGTGGAATACTTTTATTGAACCAACGATACAACATATTACATATTAAATTATCAAACAGTTCTATTCTTTTTTACATAGTTAAATTATCAAACAGTTCTATTCTTAACAATTCAATTTAGCATGAGTCAACAAAGTTAAATGGTTCCAAGTATTGCTATGTATAACTAACAATTCAATTAAACATCAGTCATTTGTTTGCGCTCAGATAAATGACCAAACAGTTTTATTTCTAACAATTCAATTGAGCATTAATCATTTGTTTTCACTCAGTTTAAATATCAAACAGTTCTATTTGACCCACAGATAGGACCCTGTCAGGTACTACCACTCCGGGCCAGAGTGGACCTGGGAGCGATGGCAATGAAGGGGTACTCCGCATTCTCCAAAGCTCCAGTATTAATGGAACTTACTCATCAGGTGGTTTAGTGTCATATCCAGGGGACTCTTTGGGTGGGGGTTGTCTTACACCACTGCAGAGATGCAGTCACTATATTCTACAGTCCAGCCGACGGGGCTGGATATATAGTGGAGTCAGAGTATTTATATGTATAGATAAAATAATCTTTAGAGTAAAGGTCTGTAAAAAAATGAAAATAATTTTGATACGCCTATATATATATATACATATATATATATATATATATCATCATGTCGTACCGCCAGCTCGGATATCCCCCACGGTTAAAGCGATGGACTGCGGAATCGTAGTACGCGAGTTCGTACTCCAGTCGCGCTATTACCTTCACTTTCGGGCAAATACCCTTGGGAAAGGTATGAACCCCCTTATCCTCCCAGTTATGGGTTAAATAGTACCACTACTGTTCTTCTAGGAGAATGGCTTTGGCATTAAATAACATAAAAAGAGTTTATATGCCATTAAACAAAGAAACCAAACCAAACCAAACGGATATCCCCGACCCTCTCTTGCCACCTCTCCCTATCATTCATCGCTTTTGGCAGGTCTTCAGGGCAACATCCCGTATCCTCACATAGCTGCTGTATGGATGTTCGAGCTGGTTGTCCTGCTTTTGCTTGGCCAAATGCGGGGGTCCATAGGAATACATCACTGATGAGTTCGTCCTTGCTTTTCCAGCAGTGTCCTGCGTATCTGGTTCGTCTAATTTGTATAGTTTTCGTGGTGGCCGTATAGTTGGTGCCTTGTGGGGTGTTGCCGCCAGGACTTGTTTAATATTGCTCGCAACATTCTTGTGTAATTGCCGTATAGCTTCTTCTTCTTCTTCTTCTTCTTCTTCTTCTTCTTCTTCTTCTTCTTCTTCTTCTTCTTCTTCTTCAGCCGTTTAATTCTTTGATAGTCATAATTGTGGCGTGATGAGATCGTTACCAAGCAAACAGCGAGGCCTGGTTATATTGATATCGCAAAGAATAACTATGAAAATGTCAAAATCATTCGAGTTAGATAACAATACGAAATACTATGAGTCTATTGTATTTCAATAAAAATACCGCTTTTGTGGCAAACTGTATATAATTGTCTTTAGAGGCAAATTTTGTTATCAGTGAACAAAAATACATTAAAAAGAAATACATTGTTTTATCTCCTGGCTGCAAATTTTACAGCAAACGATTTTTCAGTATGAATAGAGGGAGTCAAAAGTTTTGCAATATTTTTGTAATGCAAGGCACAGTTTATCAGCTTTTGCTAAGGTCGTAGAGGTGACAATCCGGGACTTAGGATGTTCGGTATACTCGTACGTAAGAATTCACAGCAGATTGTTAAGAAATAGTGTTACATAGACGGTTCGTGTAAAGGTCTTCGTATGACTTTTTCCTCCTCCGCTCTAAACAGCAGTGAACAAGTAGTAATGAGCCCTTTCCAGAACTCCCAGAAAAGGTACGATAGACTAGTCCACAACACGTGTTCCTCTCCCAAAACACTCTCAAAGACAGATTCACTGAGTGAGCCGATGACCAGCATAGGTCCAGTAGGGCTCGAACCTCGGCTCGGGCCCGACCTTTCCCTTCTTAAATCCTCACTATAAAAAGACTGTGAAATCTTGTGTCAGGTCCTGTCTGGTGAAAATATAAGAGAAAGAGACAAATAAGGCTTGTCCTCGAAACGAACCACACTGGACTGTGAAATGCTGACTTACCGGATTTGCTTCAATGGCTTGGACCTTGGCCTCGAAATCTACGGTTTTAGGACTTCTTGATCTTTCCTGATCGACAAGGTTCTTGTAACCCGAGCAAAATTTATTGAGCTATCTAGTAAGTGTATTGTGGTCAACTGCGCCTTCATCTTTTACATGAAAAATATTTTTGGTTGCTTTCGGGGAGTTATAGCCCAGTTCAAACTTATAAAGCATCTGTTCCTGAATTTGACTACTTTGCACGTTCATTTGTACAGCTTTCAAATCACACATGGATTGAGGCCATGCACAATGTGTCAGCGCACCAACTACCACAATACTACCAACCTCAGTGGCTACCTTTCACAGCTTTAACTGCTTCAGACACGTATTAGACGCACCAAAACTAGTACGTACTACCAAAACATCGCAAAATCTTTGACTCATCCTCGTAATAGAAATAACTCCCACGTTTTAACAGCCCCGTCGGCTGGGGCTGTAAAATATGCTGACTTAATCTCTGAAGAGGGATAAGACCCTCTCCCATGAATGTCTTCGATATGACACTGAACAAACTGAGCACAAACAAATGACATGCGAAATTGAATTGTTTGAAATAGAACTGATGGATCATTTAACTATGTGCCAACAAAAGACTGATGTTTAACTGAATTGTTAGTTATACATAGCAATACACGGAACCATTTAACTTTGTTGACTTATGCTAAATTGAATTGTTAGAAATAGATCTGTTTATTCATTTAACAGTATGAAAACTATTACGCTTCTTTTCTCGTGTCCGGTCGATATTCTTGATATTTTGGAAATCCTGCTTGTCCCAGACACGTCGGCGAAGTACGTAAATGGACAAAAACTTATAAACCGTCCTATTTCCTGAGTTGGCTGGAAAGAGATATTTCACAGGTAATAATAATAATAATAAAAGGTATCGACGACAGGTTGAGGAATTATTGCACGAAAACAATTTATCAGAATGACTAGAAAAATCAAACGGCAACGGCAATTTCAACAACATATAAAATACATTTAGTTAGCATTCAACAAATAAAATAAGATAAACATATAATAGGTTTCAAGATATATACGAATAGAACTTTTCAGGGGTGCGATAGGTAACATGAAGATTCAATAGAGACATGATAGAAAAATTTCGCAGCTCGTCTATCTATATGGAGGTGCCCGTGGTGTAATGGTTATCGTCCTAGGAAATGAACACGGCGACACGAGTTCAAATCCTGGACGAGACTGATTGCATTTCACATTGCACTAATACCCTTGGGAAAGGTATGAATCCAATTATTCTCCCTCCAGCTATGGATAAATAGTAGGACAGACTAGGTTCTTCTGCCTTGGTGAGGCAACTAGTCTAGGAGAAGGAAAAATCTGAATTCAAAACTGTTAAACTCCGCTTAAAAATTGACCTTGTGTCATATCCTGCCCGAGCGGAGGGGTTGGTAAATAGGATAGATATGATAGAAAAATTCGGTTCTATCAGGCTTCTTTTCTGTTGACCATTTCTTGCACGTTTATTGCACAATAAGCACCTTCTAATCAGGAAAAAAACTTTTTGGGTGCCCTAAACACGTGTTTATTCTGTTTGATAGTTGATATGTTTCTGAATGTTACCTATGGCATAAAAAAGAGAAAACTCCACGGAAATGGATAGAGTTTGGAAGAAGACAGTTTTTGGATTCTCCCGAAGTCATTCTCTATCAGCAAAGCACAAGGAACTAGACACTGTTGACCATTTCTTGCACGTGGTCATGCTTTTTCCTTCCCAACTACTTACGTCGCGTATTTCTTTTCAACTGTTCATGACGCGTTTTTCTTTCCAACTGTACACGCCGCCTGTCTCTGTTCAACTGTTCATGCTGCGAGTCTCTATTCCACTGTTCAAGACGCGTTTCTTTTTCCAACTGTTCATGACGCGTTTCTTTTTCTAATTGTTCTTGGCGCGTTTCTTTTTCTAACTGTTCATGACGCGTGTCTCTGTTCAACTGTTCATGACGCGTTTCTTTTGCCAACTGTTCATGACGCCTGTCTCTATTCAACTGTTCATGACGCGTTTCTTTTTCTAACTGTTCATGACGCCTGTCTCTATTCAACTGTTCCTGGCACGTTTCTTTTTCCAACTGTTCATGACGCCTGTTTCAATTCAACTGTTCCTGGGGCGTTTCTTTTTCCAACTGTTCATGACGCCTGTCTCTATTCAACTGTTCCTGGTGCGTTTCTTTTTCCAACTGTTCATGACGCGTGTCTCTGTTCAACTGTTCATGAAGCGTTTCTTTTGCCAACTGTTCATGACGCCTGTCTCTATTCAACTGTTTCTGGCGCGTTTCTTTTTCCAACTGTTCATGACGCGTGTCTCTATTCAACTGTTCATGACGCGTTTCTTTTGCCAACTGTTCATGACGCGTGTGTCTGTTCAACTGTTCATGGCGCGTTTCTTTTTTTAACTGCTCATGACGCGTGTGTCTGTTCAACTGTTCATGACGCGTTTCTTTTTTTGACTGTTCATGACGCGTGTGTCTGTTCAACTGTTCATGGTGCGTTTCTTTTTCCTATTACCCCGTTTCACTCTATCCCGCCCGCGTGTTTTAATTCGCACCGCAAGGCAAAAAGGGTCTCATTCTTTTTACTCCCTGTGTTTCCGGTCAGCAACTTCCCACAACTCCTCTCCCAGTGTGTCTGCAGGTTGTTGCTATGTCTATACGTCACAATTATATTGTACGTCACAAAGCAGATAATTGATGTTTAATTGAATTGTTAGAGACACATAATACATGGAACAAAGTAACTTTGTTGACTTATGCTAAATTGAACTGTCAGAAATAGAGCTATTTGATTATTTAACTGTGTATCTACAAAATGTATTTTAAAATTATATATATTTGATATATATGTATTAAAAGGATGTGGCATTAAATAACCAACAATGGTTGATAAGCCATAAAACCAAACCAAATCAATCAAAATATTTTCTATGATTTTTTATGAGTGTGTATTGTCGGGTTATTTCATGCCGAAGTCAGTCTTCTTTCTTTCTTTCTTTCTTTCTTTCTTTTTTCTTTGCAAGTCATTATATGGTTTCAAGCAACACGGTCTTACTCGTCTACCAAGGATGCAGCCGGTGTATTTTAAGGTGCTAAATACGATCTTCTTAGGTTCTTATCACTGGTGCCGGAACCTGGTTCGGTCGTGTGGCAGGGGGCGCTACTCATAGAGGGTGTCTCGGACAGGAATAGCCTGACGGAGCCCATTCCTCTCTTGGTCAATAGTTGGTTTGAATTCTGTTTTTCTTCTGAACAGCTTGCCAGCGATGAATTCATGCCTTTCTCAAAGATTTGCCAATCCAAACATGAATTTATCAATATCTATGATAGTATAACACAATCTCATTAGCAAATTTTGTTCATATTTTGGGCAGGAATAGCCTAGTGGTACTGAAGACTGCGGATGCGTATTTCTAATCCTCTTGGGAAGACGTGGCCCTGGAGGTGACCGTGTCCTCAGTAAAGAGTACGGATCTAACTTGCAAGACACATACAAGTTAATTGGCCGCACAATTGCCATAACTAGTTGATTTGGCGTCACTTTTGTGCGATATGGATTGTTGGCTCAATTGTAGAGTTTCGGCTCTGCAACCTGTGATCGCTGGTTCGATCTCAAGTGGTGGAGATCACGGTATACACAGCTGATGAGACCTAGTAAGGTCGAAACAGCTGTCCAGTGTTTTCGTGCGTAAGTGTTTGCCGGATTTTCTGGTCACGGTAATTCAATTCACAATATAATTCCTATACTAAAAAAAGAAGAAATATACAAGTTTAAAGAGTCCAGGCTGCCCTATTATTTACCCATAATTTGAGAAAAAGATAGTGTGTGTGTGTTAATACGATGTGAAATGCATAAAGTCTCGTTCAGGATTTGAACTCGAGTCACCGATTCTATTTCATACGGCGATAACCGTTGCACAATAAGCACCTTCTAATCAGGAAAAAAAAAAAAACTTTTTGGGTGCCCTAAACACGTGTTTATTCTGTTTGATAGTTGATATGTTTCTGAATGTTACCTATGGCATAAAAAAGAGAAAACTCCACGGAAATGGATAGAGTTTGGAAGAAGACAGTTTTTGGATTCTCCCGAAGTCATTCTCTATCAGCAAAGCACAAGGAACTAGACACAGTTCAAAACACTGGAAGGTTGGTCTAATAAAACAATTAATTCAGGAAGTTCTTCCAAGGCTATCAGGCAGAGTATCCGTGACGAATTGGTTTACATACTGGACTGCGAGTAATGCCCGTGGTGTAATGGTTATCGTCGTAGGAAATGGACACGACGATACGAGTTCAAATCCTGGACGAGACTGATTGCATTTCACATAGCTCTAATACCCTTGGGAAAGGTATGAATCCAGTTATTCTCCCTCTGGCTATGGGTAAATAGTAGGGCAGACTGGGTTCTTCAGCCTTGGTGAGGCAACTAGTCTAGGAGAAGGAAAACTCTGAATTCAAACCTGTTAAACTCCGCTTAAAATTGACCTTGTGTCATATCCTGCCCGAGCGGAGGGGTTGGTAAATATGATAAATACAGCTTTTTGTTTACACACATCTAAATGTAAAAACAGTTCTATTTTAAACAATTCAGATTAGCATAAGTACGTAGTTTAAAGGTCAAAAACAGTTCTATTCAAACTATTCGGTTTAGTCAACAAAGTTAAATGGTTCCAAGTATTGCTATGTATCACTAACAATTCAATTAAACATCAGTCAATTATTTACACACTGTTAAATGTCAAAACGATTCTATTCCAAACGATTCAGATTAGGATAAGTACACAATTTAGTTGTATTTGACCCATACATAGGACACTTTCTGCTGTTACCTTTCCGGGCTATAGTGAACCTGAGAGAAATGGCAATGAAGGAGTACTCCGCATTCCCCAAAGCTCCAGCATTACTGAAGCCTCACCGTCAGATTGCTTAATGTCATATTTAGTACACTCGCTGTGGGGAGGCGGTCTTACCCCTCTGCAGAGATGGAGATCGGTGTATTCTTCAGCCCCAGCCAACTGGGCCATCTCCTACAAGGACGGCTTTGGTATCAAATAACCCACAAAGGTTGATATACCGTAAAGCAAAGAAACCAAACGCAAGGATTTGTAAAAGGTAAAAAAAAAAAAGAAAAATCAGTGGAATTTGTTTTTTGTTGTTGTTGCTTTTGTTTTTGCTTATTCGTTTATTTATTTGTTTATTATATAGTTAGTAGAGTGTTCGCCAATGGTCTGGGAGACCTGGGTTCAATTCCAGGTCGAGTCATACCAAAGACCATATAAATGGTACTTGATACCTCCTTGCTTAACACTCAGCAATATAAGGTAAGTATCAAGGGTAAAGTGGAGCAATCCTGGGAAAGGAGTAGCGCCCTCCCCTACAATTCGGTGTAGCAGCTATTGAAAAGGGAGCGTTCTGGTAACCATTGACTAAAGGGAGACAACTTTACATTTTACTCATTTTTGTTTATTTTTGTCCATTTCATTCATTTTTATTTATTTATTTCTATTTTTGTTCATGAATTCATAATTTTTTTTATTTTTCTTTATTAGTTTTTTTTTTTTTTTTATCAATTTTTATTTATTTATTTACTTATTAACTTTTATTTTTTTATTTTATTTCATTTTATTTTTATTTATTTATTCATTTTTGTTTATTCATTTATTTTTGTTTATTTATTTTTATGTATTTTCATCTATTTAGTTTTTTGCGTTCGTTCTTTATTCTTTCTATTTATTTATCTCACGATTCATTCATTTTATTTATTTATTTATTTATTTTTGTTTATTTTATTTAATTATTTTCTTGCATATTTATTTATTTATTTTTGCTTATTTTATTTATACATTTTTTATTTCTGTTTATTTTTTGTTTTTATTCATTTATCTAATTTTTTATTTATTTATTTATTTTTGCATATTTTTCATTTTTATTTATTTATTTCTGTTTATTTTGGTGTGGTAATCATCATTTGGTCAAGATACACAAAATACTTCATTTTTCTACTATGAAACAAGGCAAAAATGTTCAGTTTGCATAACTATTCACCCCACTTTATGAACCCTGCAATTACAGTAACTAGTCCCCTGGATCTGTTACTGTAAGCTTGGAACATCTAAGAACTGGGACTGTTGCCCATTCTTCAAAGCATATCTGCTCCAGTGACTTCAAGGTGGATGATTTCCTCCAATATAAGGCAATTTTAAAATTGTACCACCAGTTGTTGTCAGTGTTTTTAATAGACTATTTGAAGATATATAAACTGGTCAAGTGAAATGGAGGTGCCTGTGGTGTAGTCATTATCGTCGTAGGAAATGAACACGGCGACAGGAGTTCAAATCCTGGACGAGACTGATTGCATTTCACATAGCACTAATACCCTTGGGGAAGGTATGAATCCAATTATTCTTCCTCCAGCTATGGGTAAATAGTAGGACAGACTAGGTTCTTCAGCCTTGGTTAGGCAACTAGTCTAGGAGAAGGAAAACTCTGAATTCAAACCTGTTAAACTCTGCTTAAAATTGACCTTGTGTCATATCCTGCCCGAGTGGAGGGGTTGGGTAAATAGTATAAACTGGTCAAGTTTTTCTGTTGGAAGGTGAATTAATTCATTTCAATTTTTTGTTTATTTATTTATTCTTTTTTATTTATTTTTTCTATTTATTTTTTTATTTATTTTCATGTATATGTATTTATTTTTGTTTATCTATCTATATATTTTTCTTTTACTTTTTTACTTTTATTTATTTATTGTTTTATTTATTTATTTGTTTTTGTTTATTTTCATTTTTATCTATTAATAAATTTTGTTTATTTATTTATTTATTTTTAATTAATTTATTTATTTTTGTTTATTTATTTATTGATTTAATTATTTTTGTTTATTTTCATTTTTATTCATTAATAATTTTTGTTTATTTATTTATTTAATTGTTTATTTATTTATTTATTTATTTTTGTCTATTTATTTATTTATTTTGTTTATTTTCATTTTTATTTATTAATAATTTTTGTTTATTTATTTATTTAATTATCTATTTATTTATTTTTGTTCATTTATTTATTTATTTATTTATTTTTGTTTATTTTCATTTTTATTTATTAATAAGTTTTGTTTGTTTATTTATTTATTTATTTTTGTTTATCTATTTATTTTTGTTTATTTTCATTTTTATCTAATAATAATTTTTTGTTTATTTATTCATCTATTTATTTATTATCAATTCTTATTTATTAATCAATTTTCTTTTATTAATTTAATTTTTTAGTTATTTATTTATTTTTTTATTTATTTGTTTATTATTGTTTGTTTTTCAATTTATTTTGATTTATTCATTTATTTATTTTATTTATCTATTTTTTATTCTTTAGTTTATTTTTATTTATTCATTTATATATTTTTATCTATTTATTCATTTATTTATTTATTTATTTAGTTCATGCATATTTATTTATTTTGTTTATTTCTTTATCTATTTTAATGTATTTATATATTTATTTTTGATATTTCTTATTTATCTTTCTTTATTTATTTATTTATTCATTTATTTATTCTTCTTTTTTTTGTTTATTTATTTATTGCAATTTCTTTATTTATTCATATCTATATGGTTTGATTTTATTTATTCATATTTATATAGTTCTGAGTAATATTCATAATAATAACAATTAAAGTCTATCCCAAATTTTATTAATCCCCCCCTCAACAATGCTTGGACTATGTCAAGGGTATCTCCTGCTTAACAGTAATACACCCCCTCACATATCCTGGGTGTGACACTAAATTGGACATCTGAGTAGTGTAGTGTACCTTTTCATTACCATTACTCCAAGGGCCATTCTGACCTTTTAGGGTCCTATTTATGGGTCGAATAAATCTGTTTTCATCGTCATCATCATGTCGTGCCACAAGCACGGATATACCTGACCCTCTCTCGCCACTTTTCCCTATCGTTCATCGCCTCTGGCAGGCCTTCTGGGCTACATCCCATATCCTCACACAGCTGCTGTATGTATGTTCCAGCTGGTCGTCCTGCTATAGCTCGGCCATATATGGGGGTCCATAGGAGTACATAACTTATGAGCTCGTCCCTGCTCCTCCAGCAGTCTCCTGCATGCCTGGTTTGTCTAACTTGGATAGTTTTCATGATGGGAGGCAGATGGCCGTATAGTTGGTGCTTTGTGGGGTGTTACCACTAGGACTCATTTAATATTGCTCGCAACATTCTTGTGTAGTTGCCGTCTAGCTTAGAAACTTTTATTGAATAGAAATATTTGAAACTATATATGACCAAGCAGACAATCATTATTATTAAATATGAGTACTTACTTTAAACCACATAATAGCATATAAACTATTTGCATTTGATAAAAACACTTGAAACCATACAATTCTGTGCAAACTAGTTGTATTAGATAGGAATTTTTTATATCTTATATACAGGTGCTAATCTTTATCAAATAATAATACTAAAAGCATATAACTATTAGCTGAATATAGAAATAACTGAAACCATACAATTGGGTGGCCCATTTGACTGGAGCTGAAGAATACACAGACTGTGTCTCTGCAGAGGGATATGACATTCCCAATGATTGTCCTGAATATGACACTAAATAATCTGATGCTGAGATTTCAGTAATGCTGGAGTGCCCCTTCATTGCCAATGCTCCCAGGTCCACTCTGGCCCTGAGTGATAGCACCTGATAGTGTCCTATCTATGGGTCAGATAGAACTAAACTGTGTCCTTATACTAAGCTGAATAGCTTGAAATTTAATCTGCGTACTTATGCAGTTTTTGACATTGAAACTGTACTTACACCTACCCAAATTATTTGAACTAGAACTGTTTTAACATCTAACTGTGTGTAAACAAAAACTATACTTATACTAAATTGAATCATTTCAATTAGAATGGACTAAACTGAATAGCTTGAAATAAAAAATAATTTTGACAATTCAACTGTATACTTTTACTAAAATGAATTGTTTGGAAGTGAACTGTTTTTTTTATTTAAACTGTGTACTTATACTAAACTGAATTGTTTGAAATAGAACTGTTTATATGCGTAGTGTTCGCCAGTGGTCCGGGAGACCGGGGTTCAATCGAGCCATACCAAAAACTTTAAAGAAAAATGGTACTTGATACCTCCTTGCTTAACACTCAGCATTATAAGGTACATATCAAGGGTAACGTGGAGCAATCCAGGGAAAGAAGTAGCGCCCTCCCCTACACCTCAGTGTACTAGCTATTGAAAAGGGAGCCTTCGAGTCGCCCTCGACTACAGTCACCAACTTTACTTATATGTGTAAAAATGGATGTGGCATTAAATAACCTACAAAGGTTGATATGCTATAAAACCCAAACAAGCAAATAAAAAACATACAATTGTGAGCAAACTAGTTTTATTAGATTGGAATAATTTATATCATATATACATACACAAATCATTATTAACTATAATTATATGCTTTTAACTATTACTAAGTACTGGTTGGACTGATAAAATTGTCACCCTAAAAAAGACGACATGATTCCTTTTCTGTTAAATGAAAACTGGTTTTCTTTTTTTGTTGCAGACCATCTACTAGTTGGCCAGTTGTGTACAAATCCCAAGAACGATAGGAGCCTTCTATCATGTCTGAAAGTGACACAATGTTCAATGAGCAAGATCGGAGATGCGCCACTGTACAGCTCATGCACTCTACCGATCCAAGTTATGACAACAGGACCATTGCCAGTACCCTCAAAATGCAAATCTAGATTGCCACGAATAACAGGGACGTTATGGTCTTTGATGTGGTTTCAAGTGAGGGCCACATCATGCCTCCTCACATCTTCAAAGTCGGCTTGAAAGTCAACACCAAAGTGTACCTGGATGTGCTGAAGTGTGTGGTGATCCCTTGGTGCAATCAGGTGGCCGGTGGCAGACCCTGGGTGTGGCAGCAGGACTCGGCACCAGTCCACAAGTCCAAAGAGACCTAGGCTTGGCTTCAGAAGGGGTGCTACGACTTTGTACGCTTCTCTCACTGCCCCCCTCCTCCCCCGACCTGAACCCGCAGGACTACTTCGTTTGGTCATACATCGAGAACATCACCAACATGACCTCCCACAACACCAAAGCCAGCCTGATCGCCACCATCTGCTGAGTATTCGCCGAGCCCCTGCCGGCGCTTGTGAAAAAGGCATGCTCCCAGTTCCGGATCTGTATCGAGGCGGTGATTGAGGCTGAAGGCAGCTACATTGAATAGATAGAATACAACATAATCAAGTTAGCTGAATTGATTTTTTCAATAAAAGTTTTAAAATAAAGCTGTAGTCTTGTTTTCTTTGGGACGACAATTTTATCGTTCCACCCTGTAGATGTCAGCTCTACTACATAATTAAGTTACCTGAATTGATATTTTCAATAAAAGTTTTAAAATAAAGCTGTAGTATTGTTTTCTTTAGGACGACCATTTTATCGTTCCACCCTGTAGATGTCAGCTCTACTACATAATTAAGTTACCTGAATTGATATTTTCAATAAAAGTTTTAAAATAAACCTGTAGTATTGTTTTCTTTAGGACGACAATTTTATCGTTCCACCCTGTAGATGTCAGCTCTACTACATAATTAAGTTACCTGAATTGATATTTTCAATAAAAGTTTTAAAATAAACCTGTAGTATTGTTTTCTTTAGGACGACAATTTTATCGTTCCACCCTGTAGATGTCAGCTCTACTACATAATTAAGTTACCTGAATTGATATTTTCAATAAAAGTTTTAAAATAAACCTGTAGTATTGTTTTCTTTAGGACGACAATTTTATCGTTCCACCCTGTAGATGTCAGCTCTACTACATAATTAAGTTACCTGAATTGATATTTTCAATAAAAGTTTTAAAATAAACCTGTAGTATTGTTTTCTTTAGGACGACAATTTTATCGTTCCACCCTGTAGATGTCAGCTCTACTACATAATTAAGTTACCTGAATTGATATTTTCAATAAAAGTTTTAAAATAAACCTGTAGTATTGTTTTCTTTAGGACGACAATTTTATCGTTCCACCCCGTATGATATAGGAATACCTGAAACCATACAACTGAGTTCAAATTATTTGCTTTGGTTTCTTTGTTTAATGGCACGTCATCCTTGTAGAAAAACTGTGATGGTGCTATTTAATCCCTAACTGGGGGAGGTTAAGGGAGTTCAACCTTTCCCAAAAGTATTCGTCCAAAAATAGATGTAATAATACAACTGGAGTTGGAACTTGCTTAATTCGAAACTGCGGTCCAACACTTCAGTCATCTCGTCTTGGGGACTCGTCCTCAATTTATAGATATGATTGCACCAAGGGATCACCACACATTTCAGCACATCCAGGTACACTTTGGTGTTGACTTTCAAGCCGACTTTGAAGATGTGAGGAGGCATGATGTGGCCCTCACTTGAAACCACATCAAAGACCATAACTGTTGCTGGAAACTTTGTTTTCATCACCCTGGGCACGTCTCTGTTATTCGTGGCAATCTAGATTTGCATTTTGAGGGTGCTGGTAATGGTCCTGTTGTCATAACTTGGATCGGTAGAGTGCATGAGCTGTACAGCGGCGCATCTCCGATCTTGCTCGTTGAACATTGTGTCACTTTCAGATTAGATATGAATTGTTGATATTTTATGTGTAAGAAAATGATTATATACAAATAAGGTTTGGTTTGTTGGGTTTTATGGCATATCAACCTTTGTAGGTTATTTAACGCCAAATCCATTTTTATGTAAATAATCAGTTCTATTTAAAACAATTCAGTTTAGCTCTACACAGTTTAATTGTCAAAAACATTTCCATTTCAAACTATTCAAGCAGTTATATGTAACGATTCAGTTAAGTGTAAATACTGTTTTTATGTTGAAAAAAAAAACAGTTCTATTTCAAATAATTCAGTTAAGCATAAGCACTCAGTTTAAATGTGAGTATGGTTTAATTGTCAAAAACATTTCTATTTCAAGCTATTCAGTTTACTCAAACAATTCATTTTAGCATAAGTATGCTGTTAGTTCTATTTAACCCATAGATAGGGCCCTATCAGGTGGTACCACTCCGGGCCAGAGTGGACCTGGGAGCGATGGCAATGAAGGGGTACTCCGCATTCCCCAAAGCTCCAGCATTGCTGGAACCTCACTATCAGATTGTTTAGTGTCATATCTAGGACACTCTTTGTGGGGGGGGGATCTAATCCCTCTGCAGAGAAGCAGTCGGTGTATTCTACAGCCACAGCCGACTTTGCAAATATACAAATAAGAGCAATTGTGAAAATAATAATGGAATGAAATATAAAAAAATATAGATATCATCATAATCTAACATTTACAAAATAATCAAATTTCCACATAAAATCAACCATAAAGAGTTATTGTGTCATTAACCCCCCCCCAAAAAAAAAACTAATTTAACTTCTGGATAGCCTGCATTAATTCTTAATTGCTTACACTGCTAAAGTATTGATTTCTTTAAACATTATTTTTTACTTCTTTGTCAATTTCTTATATTGTAAAAAAATGGCTTCCGAAGAAATAGATCCACGACCTCACAAATATTAACCATCCGCAGAATCCTTGAAGGTGTACGGGCAAAGAACCTACAAGCGACATTAATATTTGTCGACTTTACCAAGGCTTTCGACTCCATTCACAGAGGAAAGATGGAACAAATCCTACTAGCGTACGGCATACCTAAAGAAACCATAGCGGCAATAACGATTCTCTATAGAAACACTAAAGTAAAAGTACGATCACCGGATGGAGACACAGAATACTTCGACATTGTAGCAGGAGTACTACAAGGGGACACGCTGGCCCCGTACCTCTTTATCATTTGTCTAGACTACATACTTAGAACATCGATTGACAAAATCAAAGAGAATGGCTTCGAACTGACGAAGAAAAGAAGCAGAAGATACCCCGCAACAACAATTACCGATGCCGACTACGCCGATGACATAGCGATACTGGCAAATACACCTGACCAAGCCGAAACACTTCTGCATAGTTTGGAACGAGCAGCAGCAAGCATAGGCCTCCATGTTCATGCACACAAAACGGAATATATGTGCTATAACCAAACGGGGGACATCTCCACTCTAGAAGGAACCCCACTTAAACTAGTAGACAAATTCACGTACCTAGGAAGCAGCGTCGAATCAACCGAAAAGGACATCGAAACGAGGTTAGCGAAAGCATGGACAGCTATCAATAGGCTATCGATGATATGGAAATCAGACCTAACCGATAAAATGAAACGCAGTTTCTTCCAGGCAGCGGTCACATCGATACTGCTATATGGATGCACTACATGGACGCTAACAAAACGACTGGAGAAGAAGCTAGATGGCAATTACACAAGAATGCTGCGTGCAATCCTGAACAAGTCCTGGCAGCAACACCCCACAAGACACCAACTGTACGGCCACCTGCCCCCTATCACGAAAACTATTCAAGTTAGACGAGCCAGACATGCAGGACACTGCTGGAGAAGCAGAGATGAACTCATAAGAGATGTACTCTTATGGATCCCCACACATGGCCGCGTAAAAGCAGGACGACCAGCTCGAACGTACATTCAGCAGCTATGTGAGGATACAGGATGTTGTCCTGAAGACCTACCTAGGGCGATGAACGATAGGGAGGAGTGGCGAGAGAGGGTCAGGGATATCCGTGCTACCAGCGCGAGATGATGATGATGATGATGAAAAGTAAAGAAAATGGTCATTATTCCCTTCAAACTTTGCTTCTGTGCCCTTTATAAAACTATGTATGAAAAATATTGTTCCTGGATAGTATGTGGTATTTCTTGATTGCTTATATTGTAAAAGTAAAAAAAAAGGTCATTATTCCCTTCAAACTTTGCTTTTGTGCCCTTTATAAAACTATGTATGAAAAATATTGTTCCTGGATAGTATATGGTATTTCTTGATTGCTTATATTGTAAAAGTAAAAAAGTGGTCATTATTACCTATTTTATCAAAATTCATCAAGTTAAAACGGCAAACCAAGATTTATAATGGTCAAACAAAACATGGAAATGTAGAAGTTAAACTTCCCATCAAAAAACCTAGAAAATTACAATAGCATATTTTCACTAAGAAAATTAAAAGACGCTACAAAACGATCTCATAATACTGCTGTAGGATCATATGAGGTCTACTATGAATTCTTGTGACAACAACCTAAAGAATCATTTAAACTGCTCTTAAAAATATATAACAAACTGGACAGAAGGTAAGTTTCCTGATATAAGGAGACAAACAACAGTAATACCAATTCCAAAACCAGGAAAATTTAACACAGATCCTCAAAATTATAGACCAATTTCACTGACCAGCTGTTCGTGCAAAATAATGGAGAGGGTGGTAAATGATAGATTGGTTTGGTATCTGGAATCCAATGGCCTTATTTCCAATCTACAATATGGATTCCGGAATAAAAGAAGTATAACTGACCACTTGATCTGTCTGGAAATAACTAGAGAGGTCTTTATTAGGAAGGAACATCTGACGGCTATTTTCTTCGATCTAGAGAAGGCCTACGATACTAAGTGGAAATATGAAATAATGAGAGACCAGCACGATCTCGGTCTAAAAGGAAGACTTCCACACTTTATCAGCGGGTTCCTATTAAACTGGAAATTTAAGATCCGCATTGGATCCACTTTCCTTCGTGTGAAAAATCAGGAAGAGGGAGTCCCCCAGGGCAATGTATTATCCGTGACTCTGTTTAGCATTAAAATAAACAGCATTTTCCAAATGCTTATCTCCCGAAGTGGACGGATGTTTATACGTTGAAGACCTCTTAATATGTTACAGGTCGAAATATTTACAAACCATTGACCGCAAACTCCAACAGTGATTAGACAAAATCAACAAATGGGTAACAGAAAATGGGTTTAGATTTTCTAAAACTAAAACTAAATGTGTTCATTTCTGTCATAAGAGAAAACTACAAAACGATCTGAGCCTGAAACTTGAAAAGACAGTAATTCCAGTTGTAGATGAATATAAATTTTTAGGGTTAATATTTGATTAAAAAAAAACTGACTCTTATTCCCCACGTGAAATATTTGAAGGCTAAATACAGTAGAACTTTACAACTGTTATGTGTGATAGCCCATACAGAGTGGGGAGCAAATCGAAAAACTCTACTGAACTTGTGTAGGTCACTGATTAGATCGAAGCTGGATTATGGTAATTTTATATACCAATCTGCAAGAAGACCTATCTAAGAGTATTTAACTCAATTTACCAAGGAGGCCTGAGATTAGTACTTGGAGCCTTCAAAATATCTCCAGTTGAGAGTCTGTATGCAGAGGCTATCGAAGCAACTGGCAAATATCAGAAGAAATAAATTGGTTGGTTGGTTGGTTGGATTTTATGGCATATCAACCTTTGTAGCTTATTTAATGCCAAATCCATTTTTATGTAAATAACCAGTTCTATTTCAAACAATTCAGTTTAGCATGAGTACACAGTTTAATTGTAAAAAACATTTCTATTTCAAACTACTCAGTCTATTCAAACAGTTATATATAACCATTCAGTTTAGTGTAAGTACAGTTTCAATGTAAAAAAAAACCCAGTTCAATTTCAATTTCAAATGATTCAGTTAAGCATAAGCACGCAGTTTAAATAAAAGTACAGTTTAATTGTGAAAGAAAATTCTATTTCTAGCTATTCAGTTTAGTCAAGCAGTTCTAATTCAGTTTAGTGTTAGTACAGATTTTGTTTACACACAGTTAAATGTCAAAAGTTCTATGTTAAACTATTCAGTTTAGTGTAAATACAGTTTCAATGTCAAAAGACAAGTTCTATTTCAAATAATTCAGTTTAGCAGAAGCACGCAGTATAAATGTAAGAACGGTGTAATTGTCAAAAACATTCAGTTTAATCAAACAATTTAGTTTAGCATAAGTATGCCGTTAGTTCTATTTAACCCATAGATAGGACCCTTATCAGTTGCTACCACTTCGGGCCATAGTGGACCTGGGAGCAATGGCAATAAAGAGGTGCTCTGCATTCCCCAAAAACTCCAGCATTACTGGAACCTCACTATCAGATTGTTCAGTGTCATAATAGGACACTCGTTGGTGGGGGGGTCTTATCCCTCTGCAGAAGTGCAGTCGGTGTATTCTACTGCCCCAGCCGACTGGGCAAGCTATAAATTTATCATGTTAGATTATTATGTTATGTTATTATGTATTATGTTATTATTATTATGTTATGTTCTTATGTATTATGTTAGATTAAAATCATGCCCATCTAATCCTGCATATGATGGGGCATTACACCCAAAATATAGGGAACTATTCGAAAGGAGTGGAAGGGCTATAAAACCTGTTGGCTTTCGGATGGAAACAATAAAAGAAGCAAGAATAAATTTAACAAAAATACATTATACGATTATACCAAAAATCCTACCTTGGACCATAAGGACTCCAAAAATAGTTCTAACTCCAAAAGACTAAAACTTATCCTTTAATTTTCCAAGAAGAACTAAAGAAAATTAAAGATAAATATCCTCGACATTCACACATCTTTACGGATGGTTCGAAGCAGGAGAAAACAACTGGATGCACTGCAATGGAAATACAATGGAAAAACTGTTAAAAAAAACATCTCCCAAACGATACCTTCATATTCAATGCGGAAGCGTGCGCAGTAAATATGGCGCTCGAACTGATTCAAAAATCTAAAAATCAAAGATTCATTATTTTTTCTGACTCGTTGTCATGGTTAATATCGTTACAAAGCAAGAAACTTGACAAGCCACTTATTATAAAACTCTTATATAAATTAGAAAAAAAAGTCAGATGACAATGAAATATTGCTCAGGTGGATTCCAAGTTATATAGGTTTGGTTTGGTTTCTTTATTTAATGGCATATCAACCTTTGCAGGTTATTTAATGCCAAAGCCATTCTCCTAGAAGAACAGTAGTGGTACTATTTAACCCATAGCTGGGAGGATAAGGGGGTTCGTACCTTTCCCAAGGATATTTGCCCGAAAGTGAACGTAATAGCGTGACCGGAGTACGAACCCGCGTACTACGATTCCGCAGTCCATCGCTTTAACCATTACACCACGAGGACACCCCCTCCGAGTCATATAGGAATTAGTGGAAATGCGAAAGTTGATAAAGTCACTAAATCTGCCTTAAGTATAGTTCCTGAAAATTTTTTTTTAATTCCATAAAAACTCCAACAAAGGTAGCATCGCTGAAGCAACAATAACTATAACAAGATTCTAGAAATCAAGCCTATACTTGGAGAATAGAACGAGTTTCAGAAAAGGCCGAAAAGAAGTCGTATTATCCAAACTGCGCATAGATCACATAAGAATTATACATTCTTACTTGCTTAAAGAAGAAGAGCAACCAATATTCTATGCATGCCAGACTGCGTACACAATAAAACATATTCTCATTGAATGCATAGATCTGCCCCTACAAGAGAAAGATTTAACAATGCAAGCTCGATGAAAGAACTGTTTAAAAAAAAAGACTAAAGTCAACGCTATCACGTCCTTCCTGAAAGCAGTGAACCTATTAGGAAAATTTTAAAGAACTAACCAATATAATATAAACAATACCAAAGAATATAAAAACAAATGAGTATCTGAAAAATACTGTACACGGTGAATAAATATTTGAAGATACGAAGACCTTGAAACAAATAAACTTTCATTAAAATTACTTGATTCGGTGTTAAATGACCCGAAAAGGGTTGACTTTAATTGGCCTTCGGGCTTTTGACCTTGTGTCAAGTCGTGTCTGGTGGGAGGCAGCGACAAATACATGACCCGAAAAGGGTTGATACGCCGTAAAATAAAACAGCCAACCAATCAACCAAATCACACTGACAAAACAGCATTCCCTGACTCTCTCCAACTATCAGTCTCTATCATCTCTCATGCTTGGCAGATCCTCTAGAGAGCACCCAGTGTCCACACACAGCTGATGTATATGTCTTTGCTTGTTGACCAACACTGGTGTGTCCATTTGTCGGGGTCCATAAAAGACCGTTACTTATTAGTCCGTCCTTACTTCACCAGCAATGCCCAGCATGTCTTGTTCATCTTACTTGGATGGTTTGTGAGATGGGAGGTAAGTGGCCATACAGTTGCTGTTTTGTGATGCGCTGTTATTTTAGGAACCTATATTGTGCTCCACTCCAGGAGTGAACCTAAGAGCGATGGAAATGAAAAGGTACTCTGCATTCCTCAAAGCTCCTGTATGTCTGGAGCCTCGCCATCAAATTGTTTAGTGTCATATCCAGGACACTCGTTGAAGGAGTATTAGTTCTCTGCAGATATGCAGTCGATGTATTCTACAACTCCAGCTGACTGGGCTACTCGACAGGTAAGTGAATGGTTGATGATCGATTGGTTCAAGGAGGTTTTCCTCTAACCCGACTATCCCTCGTTTGCAAGGTTGAGTTGGCTACTCGGCGTCTGAGGCTCCTCAATACGAGAATGCCAACGGTTCCAAGCATTAATTTGGATCAGCTGCACATGAGTCTCAATTTGTGCATGGCCATATTTGTTACTCTCCCCACCTAACGAGCAGGTGTGGCACAAGGCCTTTTTTTAGGTGGGACCGGGCGCAAGGCCGTAGCCCACACGCACCCGGAGTTTCCAAAAAAATGCCTACGGCCCCGTCGGCATTCCTCTTATTAGGGGCGCCTCAGGCACCGAGCGATTAACCCAACCCCCTCGAAAGGGGGTAAAAGCCTGGAGGGAAGGCCCCCTGAGGCCGGAGGAAATTATCCAGTCACCGAGCCACACCCAGCCAGATCCGTGCCGCCGCCAGCACGGCCGACCGAAGTGCGACTCGGCAACCGAATGCCATTTCTCGTTATGAGGAGCGGCTCAATTTGTGCATGGCACCCCACAATAAAATGGCCTTGTGCCGCTTATTGGCTTGGTGGGATGTCAATTAAATATCCATAACCGTTTATTATCTAGATAGGTATCTAAGTAGTAGATGACCGCTTGATTCAAGAGGGGCCTTCCCCCCACCCTGACTATCCTTGCTTTGAAAGGGTGAATTGGCTGATCGGCGCCTGAGGCTCCCCAATACGGAATACGGAATACCAACGGTTCTAAGCATTCTTGGATAAGCTGCGCATGTCTTGATAGCAAGACTCCTCACTATAAAATAACCTTGTGTCATTCATCGACTAGATGGGAAATCTAATAATCATCGCATAAATTAAGAATGGCTAAAGCTATGGCCACCAAAAATTTCTGCGTATACTTAACGGAAATCCAGAGTTTGTATCTTTTTGAAAAGCCTACAAGATTTTTAGAGAGGGGTTCGGTTTCCAATATTGTTACAGTGCTAAGCTAGACCCTTGGTTTGTTTCCAGCAACTTAGCTAAACTGAATCTTTATATCTATGTTTCACAGTATAAAGTAGGCAACCAGTATTTTTTTTATTTCGAAAGTTAAGACTGTGACCTTTTGCCAGTCATCGGAAAATCATAACTTTAAAAAAATCGTACTGTCTTTATATTTGTACTGCAAATAATGAACATCAGAGAGCCATAAACGTTGACCTTTCAATGACGTTAATTAACGTTTAATTCATCATAAAAATGTAGTTTGGTGTCACTGGCTTAAAACGACTCCATTAGGACGGGTTTTCAGCTTGTTAAGATTAATTTTATCAAACAGAAAAACAATCTCTTCCTCACACATGCGTAATGTTCCTTCCGGATGTAGGCGATCAAGATTATCCAATTTGTTTTTGTTTTTTTGGTGGGGGGTAAGAATTAATCTATGTATTATAGCGATTGTTCTCTAGAAAGAAGATGAAGTGTTATTTATTTATAGACAAATCAATGTTTGTTGGGTTAAGTAAATTGTAAGTTGGCCAACCGTAGTCGAGGGCAACCCGAAGGCTCCCTTTTCAATAGCTACTACACTGAGGTGTAGGGTAAGGCGCTACTCTTTTCCCTGGATTGCTCCATTCACCCTTGATTCATACTTTGTAATGCTTAGTGTTAAGCAAGGAGACATCAAGTGCCATTTTTTAATCTTTTGGTATGACTTGAGCTGGAATTGAACGCTAGTCTCCTGAACCATTGGCGAACACTCTAACCATGACGCCAATGGGTCGGTTATTTAATGCTAAGTTCTGTTATTTTATATTTTGGGGGGGTGCCCTTGGTGTAATGGTTATCGTCGTAAGAAATGAACACGGCGACACGAGTTCAAATCCTGGACGAAACTGACTGCATTTCACATAGCACTAAGACCCTTGGGAAAGGTATGAATCCAGTCATTCTCCCTCCAGCTATGGGTAAATAGTTGGACCGACTAGGTTCTTCAGCCTTGGTGAGGCAACTAGTCTAGGAGAAGAAAAACTGTGAATTCAAACCTGTTAAACTCTGCTTAAAAATTGACCTTGCGGAGGGGTTGGTAAATATGGTTATTTTCTTTTTTCTACAAGCAATTACATTGTTTACTAAGGATTATTATCATTATTATTATTATTAGTTACTTGAAAATGTTACAGCTTCAAGTAACTATTCTTAATACAAATACACAAGTGATGTAGTGGCTGACGTGCTGGACTGTGACATCATAGTAAGAGAGTTCGAATTCTGGTTGTGTTATTACGTTCATTTTCAGACAAATCTCTTTAGAAAAAAAGATGAACTCCAGTATCTGACCAACAATGTGCTAAATGGTACCACTACTTTCTTTCTAGAAGGATAGTTTCGGCATTAAATAACCCTCGAGAGCTAATATGCGATTAAACAAAGAAATCAAACTAAATACACAGGTATATGTGGAGGTGCTCGTGGTGTAATGGTTATCGTCGTAGGAAATGAACATGGCGACACGAGTTCAAATCCTGGACCTGACTGATTGCATTTCACATAGCACTAATATCCTTGGGAAAGGTATGAATCCAATTATTCTCCCTCCAACTATGGGTAAATAGTGGGGCAGACTAGGTTCTTCAGCCTTGGTGAGGCAACTAGTCTAGGAGAAGGAAAACTCTGAATTCAAACCTGTTAAACTCCGCTTAAAAATTGACCTTGTGTCATATCCTGCCCGAGCGGAGGGGTTGGGTAAATAGGATTATGTCCACTTTTGAACTTGAGAAAGATATGAATCCCCTTATCCCTTTGAACTATCGATCAACCATTGATCTTCTATTAGTTATGGTTTGCTTTGGTTTTATGGCATATCAACCATTGTAGGTATTTAATGCCAAATGCTCTTTATACATTAACATTAAATATATAGGATTTGCCATTAAACAAAGAAATCAAACTAAATACACAGCTATATGGTTTCAAGTATTCCTAATTATTTTCAATTGGTTCTATTTCTGCGGTGCATGAGATCCTAACTTTATAGTAAGTGACTTACAGTCACTCAGACGCTGCATTACTGTTACCACTCCCAGTCAGAGTCGACTTGGAAGTAAAGGCATTGAAAGGGTGACTCTACGTTTGAATATTTTATTTATTCATTTCAGAATATCAACAAAGGAATTCAATGTAATTGTTTCCTTCTTATCTTCTCAACATATCAATTGAATGATTCTAATGGCATGTCAACCCGTCTGAGGTTATTTTATTCCCGTGGGTGGGTAGTGAATCACGTTAATTGTACGTTCATATTTACATTTTTGTGAAGTTTTTAAAGAATTTTTTAAAATGATTATATGATATCAGGTATTCTAGCGCCATCCCCTACACTTTGGTGTAGTAGTTATAGAAAAGGGCGCCTTCGGGTTAACCTCGACCACGGTCGCCAACAATAACAACAACAATTCCTAATATAAATGATATGCTAACAGATCTATTTGACTCCTTGAGGGGACCCGAACAAGTCCTACAACACATGGTCAGCGTGGACCTAGGAGTAATGGCAATGAAGAGGTGAGTCCATATTCCCCAGAACTCAAGAACTGAAATCTAACCATTTGATGCAGTTTAGTGTCATACCAAGACACCCCTTTAGGGACGGTACCCCTCTGAAAGTGATACAGTTAGCTAATACCAAGCCTCATCGTTAGGGTGGTCTTCTCAACAAGTGTTTTCCTCCCCATTTCATTAAGATAGCATCTGTACCCTGACAGGTTTGTACAATATCCTGATTATATCTCTGCAGAGTGGTAAACCTCCTCCCATTCCTCTAACGAGACCAACTCTAGTCCGTGGGTTCTGATCTGTAATGCTTAAGAACGAGAAACTGGACAAATACTGTGGAACATGAGGATGATGGTGATACCAATAGTGACTGGTGCACTTGGAACGGTCCCCAAAGGATTGGAAAGAGGACTGGAAGAGTTGGAAATCGGAGGACGAATCGAAACTATCCAGACTACAACATTGTTGAGATCAGCTAGAATACTGAGAAGAGTTCTGGAGATCTGAGAAGACTTGCTGTCACTCAGACCCCAGTGAAATACCACCAGCTAACTTGCCCAGTTGGCTGGAGCTGTAGAATACACCGACTGCATCTTTGCACAGGGGTAAGATCCCCCTCCCCAACAAAGGTCCTGGATATTACCAAAACTCTCGGATGGTGAGACTCCACTCTTGAAGTTTTGGGGAATAAGAAATACAACTTCATTGCCATTACTCCCAGCTCCACTCAGAACTGGAGTTTTAGCACTATATAAGGTTCTATCTATGGGTCAAATAAAACTGTTTAACATTTAAACTGCGTGCAAATAAATGACTAAGGCTAAATTGAATTGTTAGAAATAGAATTGTTTCATCATTTAACTGTGTAAACAAAAGAATTTAGTCTTTATAAGTGTAAAGTTTAATTTTTTGGATGTGAAAGGAATTCACCGTATTTTTGTTTCTTTTCTGCATCCACCAGTAGAGTGACATTTCTTAGTTAATTTTTAACGGATGTTGGTTGATTGGTTGGTTGTTTTTTTCTTAAGTTTTATGACACATCAATATTTGTAGGTTATTTAATGCTAAACCCATTTTTATGCAAATAATCAGTTCTATTTCAAACAGTTCAATTTAGCATGAGTACACGGTTTAATTGTCAAAAACATTTCTATTTCTAGCTATTCAGTTTAGTCGAACAGTTCCAATTCAGTTAATTCAGTTTAGTATGAGTGCAGATATTGTTTACTCACAGTTAAATATCAAAACAATTATATATATAACAATTCAGTTTAGTGTAAGTACAGTTTCAATGTCAAAAACAATTCCATTTCAAACAATTCAATTTAGCATAAGCACACAGTTTAAATGCAAGTACAGTTTAATTGTGAAAAACATTTCTATTTCTAGCTATTCAGTTTAGTCAAACAGTTCCAATTCAAACAATTCAGTTTAGAATAAGTATGTAGTTAGTTCTATTTAACCCATAGATAGAACCCTATCAGGTGCTACCATTCCGGGCCAAAGTGGACCTAGGAGCAATGGCAATGAAGGGGTGCTCCACATTTCCCAAAGCTCCAGCATCACTGAAACCTCACAATCAGATTGTTTAATATCATATCCAAGACACTCATTGAGGGGGGGGTCTTATCCATCTGCAGAAGTGCAGTCGGTGTATTCTACAGCCCCAGCCGACTGGGCAATACAGTATTAATGTCAAAACAGTTTTATTTCAGATAACTCAATTTAGCATAAATACACAGTTTATAGGTCAAAACAGTTCTATTTCGAGCAATTCAGTCTAGCCTAAGTATGCAGTTTAAATGTCAAAACAGTTCTATTTTTTTTAATTCAGTTTAGCATAAATACGCAGTTTAAATGCAAAAACAGTAAACTCAAACCACGGTTAAGTTCTATTTAACCCATAGATAGGACCCTTATCAGTTCTTACCACTCCGGGTCAGAGTGGACCTTGGATACTCTGCAGAGAAGCAGTCGGAGTATTCTACAGTACAGTAATCTGAAGCCTATGTGCCAGACTAAGTGAAGTTTAGTATAAAGATTCCTTCATTGCAAAATTGAATACGAAATCCAAGGGAAACAACCGGGTAATAAAAAAAGACTTGGAGTTATGTAAATAAAGGGAAGCAACTTCTAAATTTTCACTATCTTATAAAAAAGATAAAAAATCTACAAAGAAAAACAATAATAATGTGGAACCTTGAAACCACCACTGAGCTAATAATAATGGGGTTTGGTTTGGTTTATTGGGTTTTATGGCATATCAACCCTTGTAGGTCATCCAACGCCAAATCCATTTTTATGTAAATAATCTGTTCTATTTAAAACAATTCAGTTTAGCATAAGTACACAGTTTAATTGTCAAAAATATTTCTATTTCAAACTATTCAAGCACTTATATGTAACAATTCAGTTAAGTGTAAATACTGTTTTAATGTCGAAAAACAATTCAATTTGAAATAATTCAGTTAAGCATAAGCACGCAGTTTAAATGTAAGTACCGTTTGTCAAAAACATTTCTATGACAATATTGGTCGATGGCGGTACGTGAGGGGTTAACCAAAAAGTTGAGTAGCCAAATATAATTGCCAAGAAGTGTAAAATTAAAATATCTGGGAAAAAAGAATTGAAAATTCTGAAAAAGAATTTTTGACAATAGTCAAAACAGAAAATGGAAAGATGTTGACAGGTAATGGGGGTGACCAAGTCGGTTCCAGACGAAGCAGACGAAGACCAGACAGGGACCAACAGATTGGAATTGTGCTTTGCGCTGCCAACTCATATATCGCCAGTCTGCCGCTGGAATAAGTTGTCGTTAAGAAAACCTAGACCCTTGTAAGTTGGTGGCAGGAGAGCGAAGCCGTTCGGTTCCAGACGTAACAGACGAAGACCAGACAGGGACCAACAGATTGGAATTGTGCTTTGCGCTGCCAACTCATATATCGCCAGTCCGCCGCTGAGACAAATTGTAGTTAAGAAAACTTAACCCTTGTCAGGCCGCCGCCTTAGACCATTATACGTCACACCCGCAGATTTTTGTCGCCATCTGTAACTTTGAAGTTTTATAAAATATTTTATTTTATTGTCTACTGCAGAAATCGGAGTTATTTTTTTTTTTGTTTTGTTCTGCAATATATGTACCCTTGGGAGTCCAGTCTTCAGCTGCCAGTAAACCCTCTTCCTTTCAGACGTGGCCATCGGCCTTACTTTTAAAGAATCACAACGTGGGGCAGGGCAGTGCATGGTCACTTTCCTGGAAGGAACTTTTGATCTGTTTTTTTCCCCGCGTTGTAGCAGAGAGATTGAAGGGAGGCGGACAAGGTTGTGGCAAAGAGATACCATAATTGGTATATTTGGCGCCGTGACCGAGGATTGAGTCTGGGAGTTTGGTATATTTCTATTTCAAGCTATTCAGTTTACTCAAACAATTCATTTTAGCATAAGTATGCTGTGAGTTCTATTTAGCCCAAAGAGAGGGCCCTTATCAGGTGCTACCACTCCGGGCCAGAGTGGACCTGGGAGCGGTGGCAATGAAGGGGTACTCCGCATTCCCCAAAGCTTCAGCATCGCAGGAACCTCACCATCAGATTGTTTAGTGTCATATCAGGACACTCGTTAGTAGGGGGGGGGTCTTAGCCTTCTGCAGAGGTGCAGTCAGTGTATTCTACAGCTCCAGCCGGCTGGGCAATGAGAGTGTTGGGATCAGTTTTTTGTGGTATGGAATTTAAAAAGTGGATGGTGTCGCTAATGTTACTTTTCATTTAACGTAGCAATGCTTGAAGAATGTCCATTAGTTTACTGAATCAGTTCGTGGGGAATGATGGGCCCGCTACTATGGGTCTAAATTTGAAGTCACTGGGATTTAGAATTTCTGTGTATTCATATTTTTTCTATTTTCACAAATATTTTTATTTATTCGAACTTGTGAATTTTTGGTAGTCCGTAAAAATTGCCTGTTTTAAGAATTTAAAAAATTAAGATGATTTTTCTTTTTTTGTTTAGTTAATATAGTGCGTTTTGCAAACTTTTCGATTTTTTCAGTATTATATCATTGTCTGACCAGCTCTTTGGTCTAGTGGGCAGAGTGTTCTCCAATTTTTCGGGAGACCTGAGTTCAATCCCAGATCGCGTCATACCAAAGACTTTAAAATGGTACTTGATACCTCCTTGCTTAACACTCTGCAATATAAGGTACGTATCGAGGGTAAAGTGGAGCAATCCAGGGAGAGGAGTAGCACCCTTTCCTACACCTCGGTGTAGTAGCTATTGAAAAGCGAGCCTTCTGGTCACCCTCGACTACGGTCGCCAACCAACTACTTATGTTGTATTGAGTAATTCATAATTGGTTTCATCCTTAGTATTTCCTGGAATTTGATTTGGTAATACAAGATATTAAAAGGACTCGGGCGTTTATCTGGTCAGCGTGAGTAACAACTGTGTCTTTGTTTTCATGTATAATTTCAAGCATTGTTTTTCTTCATGAGAGATATTGTTCCGTCTACTATTTTAGGTTAATAAGGAAGAAATTTTCGATGAATAAGTTTTAACGAATATTGACATCTTCAACCGGGAAGAAGATTCATCTACTTTGTATGTTAGAGTAGTCTATATTTTTTCCTTTTTAAATTACTCTATGATTTTATATACCAGGAGAAATACATTCTAGTTACTTTTAATTCTTCAATATTGTTTTATTTTCACACACAAACACACACACACACACACACA
>CAUZXS010001383.1:0-32500 GCA_963585895.1 Sepioteuthis lessoniana | reverse complement strand
TTTTTGTTTACTCAACCACATATGCTTGCCACTCTGTTACCCCATTTCACCTGTTCCATGACCACATTCGTCAAATGCTTGTTTTTACCTATTGCTTTTCCTGCTGTACTGATGACATTCAGTTTTTTCCATTCTGAATCTTTGTCATTGGCAAGCTTGCATTTAATAGTTTGCCCTGGTTTAGAAGCCCCATTTTCTTTGGAGTGCAGTTTTGCTTAGGTTGTCTATCCATTTTGATGCTGCTACACATTGTTGTTTAGGGTTTTTAATTCTTTATCCATTTCATTTTCTCCAGAATTTGGTTCTTTTAGAGATTCATTTAGCTTTTCCTTGAGGTGCTTGTTTAATTTCTGCTATTCTCAGTAAACTCAGGGTATGACCCTAAATGCAAAGGATGTACTCTTACATATGTGCCAGTATGTTTGACTAGCACCTGCTTATGCTCCCACCCTATGACAGTTCCTGGACCAAGCCATGTCATCATACAGGTTTCTTTTATAAAGGACAGCATCGCCATTTTTTAAGATTGTGCTATGCTTGTCCTAACTTGGTGACAAAGTGCATGTCTTAGCTTCTCTGAAAACTCATGTTATGAACTGTCTCCTAGCAGCAAGCATAGCAACAACTTCACTGGTGGAAATACCTTCTAATGTAGGGAGTTTGTCATTTAAAAAGGCAAGAAGGTTAGGAATTTTTTTCCCAAACAAGTTGATTGGGACAGTATCCATGAACACTAAAGTGTATTTTTGGTATTTATGGCCCATGCAAGTGCTGCCTCAAAACTATAATTGCTATCTTCTTATGGTTTTCTTTAGAATATCTCCCAATATTCCATTATGTCTTTCATTCAGTTCATTGCTCCATGAACTTTCAGCAGCAGTGGTATGTACCACAATGTTCAAGTTTTGTGCTATGTCCCTAACTGAACTCTCTGCCATTGTTGGTAAGAATGAATCCTGGAGTTCCAAAATACACCACCCAATGTTTGAAGATGGCATGAATGATGTCTGAACTTCCCATACTAGGGATCCTGTGTCCGTCACTCTATCTAGAGTCATGATCAATCAGGTGTAGTACCTTGTTGCTATTGTTCTCTTTGATGTCCATGGCTAAGCCCTCATTGAAATATGTTCCTAATGAAAACCCAACAATGGGTGTGGGTTCAGTGTTTTTGCATCTAATGCATATTTCACAGGAATTAGGAAGTTTTAGTAAAATTTTGAGGAATTCAGCATCTCTCATTCCAGCATTCTTAACTAAATCATTTTTACTATGAGGGTAACTGAATTGTTTATGCAATTTTATAGCAATTTTTTTTCTAATCTATTTTTAGTTGCAATTTTGTTGATAAAAAAAAATTGATTGGTCTGAGGGATGTGGTTGTGACTGGATGATGTGCATTGCATCAGAACTTTTCTCCCTAAAATGGTGACACTGTTATTCTAAAAGTTGAGACATGTCCTGGCTCTTTTTGCAGTATTTTTACTTTATAGAAGCGGTATTTCTGAGTTCACAACATCAGTAATGACACATGGTAGAATGACTGTGTAGATAGATTTTAGTTTGTTTTCATAGCCAAACTTTTAATTCTCACTCGTCTCAAACTTTTGTTTCCTGTTTTTCTGGTATGGTTTCCAGAAAACAATCATACCATTTTTTTCCACAGATGGTTCCAGGAGTTCCACTGTTCTAGACAGCTGAGCAAAGTGTATCACCTGAAAACATGTGAGCACTATTTTCCTATTTTTGGTGACTCATCCACACAAGGTTGGATACAAATGATCTTTGTTTTTATTGTCTTCCTTTGTATACCCAGTGTAAAGGCAGTCATGAGCACAGTAAAATTTATATCCACTCATAAAACATTTAGTGGTGTTACATTCAGGTCATAGTAAGTTTAAATTCTTTCTATCAGTGGGGTGTGTTGAGTATTTGTTCTGTCCCCTCCTTTCATTAGCCCACTGACAAGAAAAATGAGATTTTCAGTTAGAACAGTGACCATAAGATGTCTAACTAGCTTTTTCCTAGTTGTTAACATTGAAAACAACATCCATTTCATTCTTCATTGTGACTGGTGGAAAGTTGGGTAACCAAGTGTCAGAATATTGTCTATGCAATATTTTCTTTAACTGTTTCGACATATCACATAGCATAACTCTACTGACTATCTTTAATGAGTCTTTCATTTTATGGAGTGAGATTAGCAGTTTTTAATGCCATGGAGTAGAGTGTTTGCCAATGGTCTGGGAGACTGGGGTTCAATCCCAGGTTGAGTCATATCAAAGACTCAAAAAAATGGTACCTGAAGCCGCCTTGCTTAGCACGCAGTACTATACGGTGAGGATCAAGAATAAAGTGGAGCAATTCTGGGAATGGAGTAGCACCCTCTTCTACACCTCGATGTAGTAGTTATTGAAAAAGATAGCCTTTGGGTCACCCTTGACTAAGGTCACCAACTTTTTTTTAAGCAAGCAAAGGATTTGGTAAAAGTATTTTGTGTTCCTTTAATTTTGCAACGTGATGCTCAAAATTTAAGAGAAAATTGTCTATTGATGTATCCTTGGTTCTTCTATATTGCTCAAATAACTCATACACCATAAAAGCCACCTGGTTTGCATCTTTCAAACAATGTTCAGTTCTAAAATTACTTCTCTGACTTTTCCTTTAAATGATAGCAACACAACAGGAACCCTTTTCATATTATCCAAACTTGTGACTAATTCCCAAACTTGCATCTCCCTTTTCCAAGCATTGTACTTGTCTGTTCAATGAAGGTGGAGAAATAAACTTAGAGGCCATTTTTAAGATCTTATAGCTCTGCTACCAATGTAAATTTGGCATAAAGAACTCCAACAATAATGATACTGGGAGAATGAATTTATTCATGTCTGACAGACACTGCATGGTGAGTACTAATGATCACCACCCCACAGTTTCAAGGGTAAAATTGTACCTCATTTTTGGAGAGTGTACAGGGGAGACAAATCCAGTAGATTAACAAATGATTCAAATTTAGACATGCAATAAAAAAAAAAATCAGTCATTTCAGTATTGGATCATTAAACAAGGAAATTATCAGCAATGAATTAACCCCTCCCCCAAACCCCATCTTTCAAAATATACATATTGATGTGTTTGTGTGTATATATAAAATCTCAAAATGACTATAATTCAGTAAATAATTGTAAATAATATTGAGCAATATCCACACTTAAAAAAAACAAACAAAAAAAAAACGTATTTTATAAACTTTGTTTAATCTAAAGAGTATTTTCAAGATTTTGTTGTTAACACCAGTTAAAATACTTAAAATTTACTAATCTTTGCTTAGTTTAGCAAACAGGCTTCAGATAGTTTATTTTATTTCCTGTTTCCTTGTGGTCACCCATCTAAGTCCTGAGCAGGTTCATCACTGCTTAACTTTGGTGATATAGTGGGAACTGGTGATTTTAAGCATTCTTTGAGTCACATGAGTTGAAATACTGGCTGTGCTCAGAAATTGTCTTTGATATTATATTAAAAAAAATGGGAAAATTTAGTCAATCTTCAACAAACTATGCTAAACTCTAAAGGCTGCTGTAAGAATTCATCTATTTCAAACAAAAACAATTCAAACCTGTTCACAGCTATGGACAAGATATCTTGTCCTAGTTTCATGTTATGTACAACAATAGAGCGTTATTTTGCAGAATAGCAGCTGCTTCTTGTGCAAAGGAAATTTGCCTATTTAATATCATGATTGGTTGATTGATTGATTTTAATGGCATGTCAACCCGTCTAGGGTTATTTTATGCCTAGAGGAGTTTAGGGAATCACATTCATTGTATGTTTACTTTTTGTGTAGTTGTTTCTCAAGGTTTTTTCATATTTATGCAATATCAAGTATTACAAATAATTAGCAAAGTTGTAGCGTTTCAAGAATTCCTATCTAAAACTAATAATTACAGTTTCAAGTAATTATTTCTATTTAATTATTGTCATTTATTTGCACACAGTTACATGGTTTCAAGTAAATAATAATGATCTTATAGGTTCAAGTAACTATTTTTAATACATATTTAAAAGCATCAAGTATTCTTATTGAATACAAATAATTTTTGAACAGATCTACCCCCCCCCAAAGGATAGGATCCTAACAGGTACTATCACTCTAGGTCTGGGTGGATATGTGAATAATAGCAATAAAGGGGTACTCAACACTACTCAGATCTCCAGAACCGGACCCTCACCATCATATATAGTTTAGTATTATATACTTAGTGAACTAACAATTACTGAAAGAAAAATATCAAGAGTTATGTTAAAATATGCTTAGTGCAGTACAGGTTAAGGAAAGAATATATGTAAAAGAAAAAATCTTACATGTGGGGAAAAAAAAGTTTTCATAATTTGTCTACAGCAGGTGCGCTCAATACATTGGCTACAATTGATTAGTAGATCACAAAGTTATTGTGGGTAGATTACATGCCATTAAAACAAAAAAAAAATTATAGGTAAATAACATGCCATTAAAAATAAAGATTGTGAGTAGATAACATGCCATTAAAAAATTTCCCCCAAAGAGGTAAAGTACCCCCAACATGAGAAAATGTGCTACCTCCTTAACTGCATTATTTGGTTCTACTTATTCATATGAGTTAGCCTTTTTCCATATGAAGATAATTAAGTTCAATTACTATTCTACATTGATTGATGATCATTTAGAAGCTTGTTTGAGGATGGTTACTATATGTTGCTGTCTGGACTATGCAACTCTGGCTGACTCCATTCAGTAATGCAAGGTACATAAACATATATTGTATATATAAAGTATATCCACTACATAAATAAAAATATTTAATATTTTCTAATATAGATAGATCATTTTCACCTGGTTATTTTAAAAGTAGCTGCCAAGCTACTAAGTGTGGGCACTCCTGGTTTGAAATTGAAAAAGGAGAAAAACAAACAAACAAAAAAAACACATTATCACCATTGTTGATAATTTATGAAAATGACTTACCTATAATTCTGGAATTCATAAAATTGTTTGTAATAACATAACCTTCTCATTTACTTAGTTCCTTGTTGATAATTCTAGAATCATTAGTAAAATCAATTGTAACAAAAGAATTTCTAATTCTTGAGGTTAATTTTATGAAAGCAAAATAATCCTGTTAACAAAATACCTTACAAATTAGATACAGCTATTTTAAAATGCCTTTAAACACTTTCAAATAGAAATAGTGTCACCAGCACATAAGATACAGTTGAACATTTCTACAAATGCTATGATTTATAATATCACAAAATTTTGGACTATTTTTTACTCTTGTGGGTCAAGTTTTCCATGAATTTAGGCAATTCTAGGTAAAATTATTGTAGATCAATTCATTATATCAGATAATTTTTATAATGTACGGTGGTTTCACTAACCCTTTAGATCTTTTTATTAAATTCTGAATTTAGATATGAATAATTTACCATACAATGGATTTGCCCAGCAATGTATTTACTAGATATTTTAAAAGGTCTTTAATACTTTCAAATAAAAATGGTGTCACCAACATAATATACAGTTGAAAATTTTAAAAAATGTTAGAATTAACAAAATCACAATTTTGGACTCACTCGACTCGTATAGGTCAATCTTTACACAAACTTGAGACCTATACGCTTTTTGTATCAAGACATCTTATTTACTGATAGGAAAAATTTAACACTTAAGACATTGAGTCTACCAACAATAATAGGCCTCTCACCCCAGGCACCTGGCTTGAAAAATAGCTAGAAATGTAACCTCTTATTTAATCACTTAGATAACAGGTTACAACATCCTATAGAGGATTGGAAATATATCAAAACAAAATTATATATAAAATGCAAAATTGTGACATTTTATTGGCAATATACAAGTGAAGAAAATCCACAACTAAAATAGAGGCCGTCCAGGTTTATGTACTTCTAGTTTGTGGCAAAAATACTGGCCACTTGTATTCAAAAGGCTAAGACACACCTAGTTTTTAAAACATGTTTAAAAGACAAATTGCTCTCTAAACACTATTTGTGCATATATTACAATAAGAAAAACAAATGGCATATTGTAATCAAACTTATGAGTAAATGGTATTAAAATCCTCTTAGAGAACAAAAAAATCCAACTTATCATTTTTGTACTTACCCTGAGCAATATAGTTTCTCATATCATTGATAGAGGCACTCATGGTGTAACAGGTATTGTCGTAAGAAGAGGACTCAGTGACCCAAGTTCAGATATTGAACAAGGTTGTCTGCATTTCACATTGGGCTAATACCCTTGGGGAAAGTTATGAATCCAACTATTCCCATTGAAATGAGTAAATAGTAGGAAAGATTGGGCTCTTTAACCTTGGTATAACAGTCAGTCTAGAAGGAAAACGTAATTTAAACAGGTTGAGATCTGGAAAGGGATGTGCTCTATCAGGCTATTTGTACCCAAGATGTGCTAGAACACAGTTAAATGGTTTCAAGTATTCCTATGAAACACTAAATATTCAATTTAATATTAATCATCTATTTGCACAAAGTTAAATGGTTAAACAGCTATGAAGGTCCAGAATTGAAGCCTCACTATTTAGTTTAGTGTCATTTCCAGGACACTTTTTGGGAGCAGAGTGGGGGTCTTATCTCTCTGTAGTGACACAGTCAGCATATTCTACAGTCTCAGCTGACTAGGCTGATGCTATATGAGTAGCACCCCAACAACTAAAGTAGGTCACAGAATCAGTGAGAGATTCTGTCAAGTAAGAAGCTATTAAATAAGTACTTTCTCTTATTTATAATTAATTATAATATTAAAAGATGTATATTGAAGTTAATGGTTGCCAAAGGCAGCTTTTAAGTGTTTGTGTGTGTGTGTGTGTGTGTGTGTGTGTGTGTATATATATATATATATATATATATATATATATATATATGAAAAGCCAATTTTGTGCTTAGATGTACTGTCTTTCATATAAATAATGGATTTACGAGGGGGAATCAAGTTTTGAAATATTTTAGTACATGCTAGTTAGCAACATGTATATAATGTAACTGAGGCAGTTCAAGTTATGGAACCTGCTGGCATTAATAGTATCGAGGTAGATTTTTTGTTGACATAGGCATTGCTTCTCTTTGTGATTTGGAAGTCACCCAGATGAAAGTGCAATGTAGTCTAATTTGGGAATTTATGCATCATGAATTTAAACTGCCATAAAAGCAACCTAAAACATTTGGTGCTGCCAAAGGTCAAGTAACAAGATGATTCAAGAAATCTTGCATGGGTTGCAAGAACCTTGATGATCAGGCAAGGTCAGGTAGGCCTAACACCACGGATTCAAACCTAAAACTTTTTATAAATATATATTAGTCCTTGTAGATGAGATCTGAGTATTAGGAGTACTTTGCAATATTTTGCTAATTTGCAGCACATGACCAAAGCAATTCAAGCCATAGTAGGTATCCATGGTAGTTGGTGTACTGACAATCATGTACTGCTTCATGCCATGTGTAATTTGAAAGCGGCACAGATGAATGTGCAATGTAGTTTAATTGAGGAACTTATGTTTTATGAGTACAAAATGGGCCATAATGCCAAAGAAGCAACCGAAAAACATGTGTCAAAGGTGAAGGTGATCAAAGTACATTAATCAGATGGTTCAAGAAATTTCACTTGGGTTGCAAGAACCTAAAAAATCTGGCAAAGTCGACTAGGTTTAAAACCGTGGATTCTGAGTCGGTGCTCTAAGCCATAGAAGCAAATCTAGCAAATAGCCCTTTGAAAGTATTGGCATCTCACAGTCCAGTGTGGTTTGTCACCTTTACGACCTTGGCAAAAGCATTGAGAACTGCTAAATTGTGTTTCACATTACCAAACATTGCAAAACTTTTGACTCACCTTAGTACATAAAGATAGTCAGATGTTTATAAGATTTTTAATGACTTTACTCCTCTCTCTCCAGTCAAATTTGAAATCAGAATTTTTGTTGAATTCCCTAATTTATAAATCTTACATTAAAATCAATTGAGGTGGATTTTATTTTGTGAAGGGAATAAAAAGAGAAACCTGTGAAAATGAGGCAGGTATTTAGATAGTAATACTCAAACCATATTATTCCGGTTGTAATATGGCTGAGTTTTAAGAAACCAGAAGGGTCAGTTCTATGATTGTTATTAGTTAATAAAAAGGCGGTAGGACTCTCTAAACAGCATTTTTGAGGGATATGTCCTGGGAAGCAATTTCGTATGTAAATTTTCCTTATTCAACCTACATACAAATTTATCCTTTAGAAATATTCCAAATTCAAATGAAGATAAATTTTTGAGACAAAGAAATTAGTAATCGACTCCTTCTCTTCTTGTTTAGCATTATAAAAGTGGTAACTTTCTGCGACCACAAGATGTTTTGGTTTGAAATGTTCTAGCAACAGATGGTGCATACAAATCCCCCAGAATTCTGCACATCTCTTCTTGTTGACACCAAATAAAATTGCCTTATATTTACTTTCTATTCAAGTACCACATGATATCATTTGACATGAAAAATTGTTTCACATGGACCAGATAAGAAATATTTCCACTACTCATCCCAACATCTGTACATGGAAAGAAGAAAGAAAAATCTTGTCCTTGCCGTAAAGCGTCACAATTGCTTGGGAAGGTGAGTGTAATAAATTTGACACAAGGTTCCAGTCTGAGTGTTAGTGAGAGAGTTCTACTACCTTTTTATTGCCAATTAACAATGATGGAACTGGTACTTCCAGTTTGTTAAAACTTAAAAACTAAATTACTTATATACTATAGGTAAAAAAGTAGAGCAGACTGGGCTCTCTGGCTTAGGTAAAGCAACCAATCTAGAAGGGCGATTCAAACCTGGGGTGCTGAATGCTTCTTTAGATACACTTTCAGTTAAGAGATGGCCCCCAACAAGAACTAATGGGTAGGCTAAGCATGCCAAATACAGCAATATGCCTAATGAGAGGGGAAAAATTAACATTAAAAAGTGACATAGATAAGAAGGATCTCTTGAACAAAAAACTTAAAGATACTTCTAAAATACAAGATAGAAAATTAATAAAAACATCAATTTATGTCAGTTGTTAAATGCCTAGAAAAATTTCCGAGCAAATCAATATTTCTTAAAATGTTCAAAGAATCTCTACCATTGTCAGGTTTGCAGATCAGCAAATGGATATGCAACTATCATTATACAAAGAATTAATCTTATTAATATTTGTCTATAGGATCATCCACAATTGGTAGAAAAAAGTCTCAGGAGTTGAAAAGGTGCACAAGATTCCAACCACACTACACTTAGTAGACATATGTGAGGACTGCTCCAAAATTAAAACTAGACAGAATAGCAAAAGCAGTTGACATAGTACCTAATCTGAGAAAGTTGACTTTTTTTAACACAAGCCTGTAAAAATAAAAGTTAATATGAAGAACAGCGTGTGATTTTGTTGGTTTAATACTTGGTTACCAACTAGCGGTACATTTTTCATGGCATTTCAAATATAGTCATCAAATCACTGTTTCATCTTGAGGTAAGAAATTTATTGAATTTCATTTGCATTCTTTTTAATTGAGTTTTGTTGAAAACTCATAAAATAGAAAATCTAATTTTATAGCAGCCAGCAAAGAAATTACTTCAATGCTTTTAATAAATTCTCATTCCATGCAAACTTTTTTTTTTCGAAAAGGAAACTCGAGTAAAAATATTGCTTCATTACAAAAAAAGAGAGAGAATTTATAAGTTTTAGTATTATCCATTATTAAAAGTACTTACACTTTAGTCATCTTTTAGAAAGATTTGTTAATTGTTGTACATCCAGACATTTTTTTTTAGATAAAGTAGTAAAATATATATCATATATACTCACAAGTGACATTCTGAGACACAAGTTTTAGCCTATTATAAGGGGATCAAACCATACATGAGAGGCCAACTAGGCCTAGCCTAAGTATTTACACACAAAGTTTCTATCTTGCATATGGTGCAACCTCCAAATATCAGGCTAACATTTAGGTCTCAGAAAGTTGCATGATACTAGAGCACATAAGGTATATTTTAAAACATTCTTAAGCAAGCAGTGTAGACTTTCAAAGATAAAGGGATTAGATTTATATAGAGTGAGAGGGATTTATATATATATATATATATATATATATATATATATAAAATTATAAAGAGAGATAGACATAAATAGAAGCATACACAAAGAGAAACAAACACACACAGAGGCAAAAGAAAAAGATATATTAAAAAAAAACAAAAAAAAACAATAAAAAGACAGACAGCCAGAGAAACAGTTATTCATGCACACTGCAGGAAAAAACTCCACAGAAAAATATTACAGCTGACATTTATCTTTTTTTCACAAATCAGGTTTTATTTGGGTTTTATTTTACACACTGTCATCAAGAAAAAAAAACAAGAACACCAATCATCTTTACATTTCATAAAATAGCAATTATTATAAAAAAAAAAAAAGAAAAAAAAAGAATTAAAATAAAAAAAATTTAACCCCAAAGATAAGTGAGTTTCTTCAGTCACTATATATATATATATATATATATATATATATATATATATATATATATATAAAAATAAAGAAAAAAAAAGAAAGAGAGAATCAGAAACAGAAATTAAGAGAAGATTGGTTCCCACCACCCAATTTTTTTTCTTCTTTTTTCCCTCTTCTAATCATAAGGCTTTTTTTTTTTTTTTTTAAAGATTGTATATGCAAATATCTTTAACAGCTTAAAAAAGCTTTTCTTTTTGTCAAACAACAAAGTCTTTGCTGTTTGTGAGACTTCAGAACCACTGGTAGCTTAGGGGGAAAAGTGATTGGAGGAAAAAAAAAAAAAAAAAATCTTGTAATGAAATACATTATTATTGTTCCGCCCACACATTTAGTTATAGCATACACAGTTTCTACCTTAATGGGTATTGGACAATCAAAACTTAAGGTCAATAGTAATATAAGTTTCTTTTCCTTCTTCCCCAGATGATAAAATACCTTGGAGGAATAAAAAATAAATCTACCACAAAATAATGTGTAATGTATCATCAAATGTGTGGGCAGCCATTGTGAATGTTTTACTTATTTATTTTAAAGCAAAGAGAAAGAAGGAAAAACAAACAAATAAACAAACAAGGTGAAGGAAGGGTTTTGGGGACAGTGAATCAAGTTATCAGAATGAGCAGTTTTCACACCTGCAGCTCAACATCCCATTCAAAAATGAATAATAATAAAAAAAAATATCAACCACTGATAGCCATTTTGAATTTTGACACAAAAACAAAAGGGCCACCAATACCCCTTTTCTAAAATTTACTTCCCCTCTGTGAGCAGCAGCAGCATTTATTTATATACATGGATGGAAAGATCCAGACGAATTACAATTAGTATTTCAAATTATATATATATTTTTAAAAAATTATTTTTTTTACTTATCTTTTCCAATTTGTTTAGATTATATGAATGTATATATACACACACACACACACACACACACACACACACGCACGCACGCACACACACACACACACACACACACACATGAATAAAATTAATGTATGTATATATAAATGCATATATTTATTATATATATGTACATAAGCTGAAAAATCAATTTATGTATATTGTACATAGAAAAAAATAAAATAAAAAATCAACAAGTTTCAACACAGAACTGCAAATGTTTTCCTAAACATACATTTTTGTTTGAATGCTGAATTTTTTTGGTCAGCTTTTGTACTGTGTGTGCGTGAATGTTGATAGGACTATTACCAAAATCTGATGCTGAAGAATTCATTAGTCTTGTGCACTTAAAACAAAGTTAAATCTGTAGCCTCCTTTTCTTTTTTTTTGCTCTCTTTTTAGAATATAAAGCATTTTGCCACCGTCAGTGTCCATCATCGTTGCATTACAGCACTCCACACTTTACAAGGAAGGAAAAACAAAAAAAAAAAAAAACTCTTCTCAGAAGAGAGAGTGACAGAGAGAGAGAGAGAGAGAGAGGGGGAAAAAAAAGGGCCTTTTTACAGAACTTTTTTTTTGCATCACCAAATCTCTGATAAACTAAAATAATGAGGGTTTAAATTAACAGATGCACATTTGAGAAGTTTAAGGAGAGGATTACGGAAGTCCATTGACTAAGAAATTAAGAGGGGATGTATAACAATAGAAAGGGAATCAAATCCATCCCCAGATAGACTGCACTTATCTCAGTATATAATCCCCTAAAGATTTAATAATCAGGCATGTAAAGTAGAAAAAAAAAGACAACTGAAGCAAAACAGGTGTCTGTATTAAATGAACTAAATGATGCAGCAGGTAATAGATCAACAATTATTCATTCTTATGTACAAATATGCAAATATATTATAAGCACACCCTGGCATACATGCACACACATACATACAGTGATAAGATATAAAAGAAAAATTCATGCCTGCATCAAAATACAATAGATACATACATGTGTTTATGTATTTATTTTTTTACATGACTGTTAAGAGGTGAGGTGGGGTAGGATTTAAAGGTATTTTGTGAGGGAAGCAAATAATTATAATATAGGGCCCTTGTTAGCTGGTCACGCTTGCCGAAAATGGTAAAAAGATAGGTGATCAAGAGAGACGAGGGAAAGCAGTTTAAATACATATTTTATTCAGATTAAAATCTTTCCAGATTGAATAAGGGCTGCCAACCAATCAAACTATAGAGGCAAAAAACAAAATAAAAAAAAAAAAATTTCTCTTTCCTTTTTCTTCTTCCCAATAGACCTGTTTTTTCTGTTCTTTCTTTTTTTTTTTTTTTCAAATTATTTACGCACATGGAGAAAAAAAAAAAATGTCAATCAACAGTTTTTGATTGCTTTTTTTTCATCATTTTTGTGGTGATGGTGGTTGCTGTTTTGTCTGTACTATTCTGACATAGAGAGGATTAGATGTAGAGAGGCCATACACAATTGGGATCAGCCGTCACTTAATAGAAGAAGGAGGAGGAGTAGGAGTAGGAGGAAGAGTGTTGTGTTCAGGCCTACAAGACACAAAAGAATAAATTACAACGGCCACGCCCCCAGACATTGTTCTCCACAGGCTATGTACAATAAAGCTGTACAATTTTGGCACTACAGTTCCTCTAGTTTCTTTTTTTTTTTTGTTTTTTTTTGTTGTTTTTTCTGATTTTCTTTTGGTGTTTTTAGTTTTTTTTGTTTTCTTGTAAACATTTAACAGTGGTCTAAATGCTCCTCAGAACAAGTGACTTAAACCACACCATCGCTAAGGTAGGTGTTCAGCCGTTAAGATGGCGTTTTGTTGATAAATTTTGTCTTGTTGTTAACCTCCAATTTTTCCAACTTCCTCCACAATTCTTCTCGGTCTTTTTCTCTTTTCTTCTCTCTGGAAAAAGAGCAAAATAAAACAATAGGCATGAAAAAAGATAATTTACAGTATTTGTTATTCAAATATCTTAAAGGGCAAGACCTAAAATTCATTACAATAGAGATTATATACATCAATAACTGAAACTATTGCCATCACTGATGTCACAATTCCTAGCTTATTTATGTCACATTCTCCATGATTTTGTTTTTATTCAACTCTCAGTTATTAGCAAAATTGTTTTATATTATTAATACTGTTGGCCTTATCTACATTCTAATAATATCCAATTATATTTATTAAATACAACCAAATAACCCTTTACAGTATGAATAGGAAGACTAATTTGCTATTTGATCTTAAAAGTTGATTTTAATAATTAAGAGTAAAAATCCTGTCAATAAATCTTAAAAGAAATCTGTTAAGCAAAAGAAATAACTCATTTTATTCTTTAATGTCTAATTTAGTTAAATAAAGAAAATTTAACAATAAAAGCTGGGAGTGATTGGAAGAGGTTGCATCCAAGCTGTTCTATCCTTCAATTATATCCACTCTGTTTCAAATAAGTTTAGCAGAATAATATTAAATGCCATTAAAAAAATTTTTTTTGGGCTTTTCCCAATATTTATGTTAGGTTTGCTTCAAAACAGCCTATGTCATTAATACATTTAAAATTCTGCAATGTGTTATATATTATTAAGAAATAAAGGTTTACATAGGTTGGGGATAATTTGTAAACTGGATTTAATAAATGATTACTTAGTGTTACTGATTTCTAATATTATAGTTTTGTTCTCAAACATTAAAAGCAACCCTATGCATAATTTTATATAGAAATCAATCAAAATAAAATCAAAGTAAGAGTAATTGTTTTATATGCATTTATTTAGTTTTATTAGTCATTTGAATTTAATAGAATATTTTATTACATGAAAACCTAAAGGGCACACACTTTTGGTAGTGTTAGTAATAGAAATAAGGTTTATGTTACAATTAGCTCATGAAATTAACTGCAATACTAGAGTGAGTCAAAAGTTTTGCTATATTTTATTACATGCTAGTTCATAGCATGTATTCCACATGAACAAAAAAGTTTGAACAGTGTGTAGTACCTGCTGTGGTTGGTAGTATTGTGTTAATTGGTGCACTCACATGTTGTGCATGATTTTAAAATTGCACAGACGAATTTGCAATATAGTCTAATTCAGGTACTTATGCTTTATGAGTTCGAACTGAGCTGTAATACTGTGAAAGCAACCAAATATATTCATTGTGTGAAAAGTGAAGGTGCTGTTGATTACAGGACAGTAACCAAATTTCACTTGATTTGCAAAAACCTTGACAATTAGGCTAAGTCAGGTTAGCCTAAAACTGTAGATTCTGAGGCTGTGCTACAAGCCATAGAGGCAAATTTGGCAAGTAGCAGCATCTCACAGTCCAGTGTAGTTCATCACCTTGATAATCATGGCTTTGGCAAAATCTTCTGGAGCCGTCAAGTTGTGCCTCACATTACAAAAATCAAGCAAAACTTTTGACTCACCCTAGTAAATTCAACACAAGACACCAATCAGAGTGTTGGCTGCTGAGAGAAAGTCCAATCACCTTTTTATTGACCAGTAATAATGGCAGAATGGATACTTCCATTTTCGTTACATAATGGCAGAATTGGCACTTCTGGTTCCTTAAAACTCAAAAACCAAACCATAACATTCTTCCACACTTAGCCTTAAACTTGACAGACTATCTAAATATATGTATTGATAGTATGACTCAAGTGGGAATATCCATTTTAATTTGTTCTTGCACGTAGTGTGATTAGATTTTTTGTTGTCCGTTTTTATACCGTCTCAAAAAATTTCTATGTAGACATTTGAAACAAATTTTACCCCACACTGGACACTGTTCCTGTCTCTTGTGCCATTCTCATCAGCACCCAGAACATCTCTTTGGCTTTTGAATTTCCTTTGGACTCAGCTTTGTCTTAGATATTTTATGTATATCATCAATTCTTTATATGAGCATCAACTGAAGCCACCAAATCCATAGCCTGAGCTACTTTAAAGGCATTTCAAAGGACATATTCCTCAGACTGCAATTTCCTTCAAGTTAAAATAAAGAACTTGGTAAAAGACTTGTAAAATCTATAAAAGCCATTGGGGATTTTCAAGTAATTGATTGAAACTGTAGAAGTTTAAGCTACAACAATGAAGAGTCACAAAATCATTAATTTACTGAATAAATTTTTGAAGACAAAATTATTACTTGTGTACAGGTTGACACAAAACTTTTGCCTGTAAAATTAAGTCTTCAAAATTAGACTTACACACGAGTATTTATGGTAAATTTTCTATTGGAAATGTAGAGAGAAACAAAATAGAGATAGTCAGAGGGTTCATAAGAAAAGAGTTAAAGATAGCAAGAAGTTAGGAGAGGGTGGAGTTTTTCAATGATGATCATATGACTGTGTTCACAACTTTAAAAGAGAGAGAGAGAGGGAGAGAGAAGGAGGAGAGGACAACAGAGAAAGAGAGAGAGAGAAGGTGAGAGAGAGTGATCCATTTACCTTTGCCTTTCTGCTTTGTAATTTGCTGAAAGTTCATCAAAAAGTTTTCCATTCATCTCCATGAATGTTTTGAGCACATTGTATACCAGAGCAACTATAGTTTTATTCCAGTGATCCTTGGAGATCTTATAAAGGGCTGAGAACATGATAGGCATTATCACATTGGAGTTCTCTTCAATCAGACTCATGATATACTCATTGTTCCAGTAATAAAGGGCCCTTTCAGCAACCTGGAATTAAAAATGATTATTAACAGTTAAATACAAAAAATGGAAATGAAAAGGGTTGATGAGTATATAAACCTGATAAGTTGACATTCAACACAAAATTATATGCTTATTTTTGTGAACAAAAATGTTCTTAATTACAAATTGAATATATAGGGGGAATTTTTTAAAAAGCAAAATAATTTCTCTTTTTAGAAATTTTTCCATAAGTGTAAACTCAGCATTATTTAGAACTGGTTTATAGCAAAAATTATTTGAATCATGCTAGGCTATTCAAAATAGCACCAAATCAAACAGTGCTCTAGACTTGAACATAGGTTTGTCATCCAATTTTTTGGTGGCTAATTTCAAACCATGTGAAATTTACAGAAGAAAAATGTGTGATGTGTATAGAGGAACATGTTTTAGTAAAAAAGTCTACAAATTGAAAAAGGTACTTTTATCATTAAGGGTTTTTGGACAGTAGTCTTCATCTTTATTGTTATTTCCACAAGATTTCGCTCGATATGTCCTCTGGCCGTCTTTAGGTGTTTGTCGAACTCAGGAACCTACATGGAACTTTGAACTACATCCTTTATAGAATCCACAGTGGTCGCCTATTCTAATTGAACCTGCAACCTCCAGATGATTGTCTCTTTAGAAGCTTAGGGAACCAATGCCTATAACTGTTACGCTATGTGTTCTGTTCACCTAATCTCGGCCAGAAGACCAGACCTTATAAAAAAAAAAAAAAAAAAAATCTGCCAAATTGTCGACTTTGCTGTCTTGGCTGACTACAGAATAAAACTGAAAGAATGTGAAAAGAGAGATAAGTACCTCGACCTTGCTAGAAAATTGAAAAAACTATGGAATATGAAGGTGACAATTATACCAATTGCGATTGGTGCTTTTGGCACGGTAACTAAGGGATTATTAAAGGGCCTGGAAGATTTGGAAGTTGGCAGCTGAGTGGAGACCATCCAAACAACAGCATTATTGAAAACGGCCAGAATACTGAGAAGAGTCCTGGAGACTTGAGACTTGCTGTCACTCAATCTCCAGTGAAAGACCAGCTTACGCTGATGTGAAAAACTCTAATGAGTAACAATGATAATAATAATTGGTACACTCAGGATGATCTCCAAACGTTTGATAAGGGGGCTGAAAGAGTTAGAAATCAGAACGAGCCGATATAATGCAAACTACAGCATAATTGAGATCAGTCAGAATATTGAGAAGACTCCTGGAGACTTGCTGTCAATCAAACTCCAGTAAAAGACCATCAGCTGATGCTGGTGTGGAAAACACAAGGAACAACAATAACAGGGCTGGGGAAGACAGATTACATTGACCAAAAACAAAACACAAGCATCAACAGAACAAGAACTAGAAATCAAAAATAGAAAGAAGACAACTGTATGGATATTTCAAGTGACAAACAAGCAGAATTTTACACCAGAAGACTTGGATATGGCAAAGGAAGAAAAATCCTAAAAGAGAAACTAATTTTTTTTCTAATAGTAGCACAAAACAATGCCATAAGGAATACGTCAAAGTAAAAATAGACAAGATGAAACAAAATAGCAAATGTAGATTATCTGGTGATAGAGATGAAATGAGTAATCGCATAATAAACAAATGCAGTAAATTAGTGCAAAAGAGTATAAGACTAGACGCAACAAGGAAGGTAATGTGAATCACTGGGAATTGTGCAAGAATTTAAATTTTACCATATGAACAAATGGTAAATGCACAACCCAGAATTCATCCCGGACAATGAGACATACATCTACGATCAACTGGATATCGAAATGAATAAAGGCTTATAAGAAACAGACATACTGGAATAGATGACAAAAGGAAAAACCACCATGATGCAAAAAGACCCCCAAAAAGGAACTGCCCTGCTGGACAGTTCAGAGTGAATTTTTCGGACTTATAAACTTAATGTTCTTACTTGACTAGGATTACTACTATTATGTATGATTTTTTACCTGTGCTCATTCAGATTTTTTTTTTCATCTAACCTTTTTAATTAGAAATTTAGACAATTGAAAAAGGTACAAGTATAAATAGCGTTTCCTACAGCCAACCCTTTAGGCAAAATTCACCTTATTTAATGACAGTTGTACTTTATATCAAACATTAAGTGAGTTATTTACTGTCAAATCCATTCTTGTAGGACAGTAGTGGTACTATTTAACCCATAGCTGTGGGAGTTCATGTCTTTTCCAAGAATATTAGCCCCAAAATTAAACTCACTAACATCAATGTTGTAGTCTAGTACATTAGTAAATAAAAAATATTCAGTATAATCATAGACATTACAAAATTATCAGTTTCTATTTTGATTGGAAATTGCTTTATTCTTTTAGTATTACTGTTATGAAGAAATCTTGCAATAAATTGTTTTACAAGGTCACACAAACATATATGTCACAGTTATATATATATATGGAAATCAGACCTAACCGATAAAATGAAACGCAGTTTCTTCCAGGCAGCGGTCACATCGATACTGCTATATGGATGCACTACATGGACGCTAACAAAACGGCTCGAGAAGAAACTAGATGGCAATTACACAAGAATGCTGCGTGCAATCCTCAACAAGTCCTGGCAGCGGCACCCCACAAGACACCAACTGTACGGCCACCTGCCCCCTATCACGAAATCTATTCAAGTTAGGCGAACCAGACATGCAGGACATTGCTGGAGAAGCAGAGATGAACTCATAAGAGATGTACTCTTATGGATCCCCACACACGGCCGCGCAAAAGCAGGACGACCAGCACGAACGTACATTCAGCAGCTGTGTGAGGATACAGGATGTTGTCCTGAAGACCTGCCTAGGGCGATGAACGATAGGGAGGAGTGGCGAGAGAGGGTCAGGGATATCCGTGCTGCCAGCACGATATGATGATGATGATATATATATATCTGTGACATATATAACTATATAACTGTGACCTAAGTGCTTACAGTAACAGAGAATAACAATCATGTAAAGGTCAGTTGAAAACACTTAGATAAAAAAAAAAAAAAAAGAAAAAAAAAAAAGAAAATTTGACTCCTATTTCAAGTCAAATTAAGGTAGCTAAGACTAATCAAATACATGCAATATATCAATTCTTCAAAAATAATTCAATATGTACATACTAGAAGACCTATGAACCTACTGTAACAGTGTTCCATGATGATAAAGATGATTCTGTTTAGGAAGAATTGAATTCTAATCAGAATTTTATAGGTAGATCTATTATATTGAGAATTTGGATGAATTAAAAAAATAAAAATATTCAGTATAATCATAGACATTACAAAATTATCAGTTTCTATTTTGATTGGAAATTGCTTTATTCTTTTAGTATTACTGTTATGAAGAAATCTTGCAATAAATTGTTTTACAAGGTCACACACACATATATGTCACAGTTATATATATATATATATATATATCTGTGACATATATAACTGTGACCTAAGTGCTTACAGTAACAGAGAATAACAATCATGTAAAGGTCAGTTGAAAACACTTAGATAAAAAAAAAAAAAGAAAAAAAAAAAAAAGAAAATTTTCATTAATGAATAGATATGCTACATCATCAGTTCATTTTTCATTGCTTTTCTTATAGAATATAAACTCTTAAGTGTTTTTCTTTTTTTGTTTTTTTTTACCTGGAAGTGAGGACTTGAGACACAACGGGCTATTTGTCTGAACAGTGGATCCATTATCTTCTGAAAGTGGGCAGGCTCTATCACATCAAGAATTTCTTCAATCTCACCCAGAAACATCACCTGGAATCAGAGACAATACAAACCTTCAAAACAAAGACATGAATATACACAACATCCACATCATAAATTATCACTTACTGACTCAATATAATCATCAAGAGAGCACCAAGTAATTTGTGCTTTCGCTCGGAGCTTCACAAGAAGACTTATTCTTCATTGCATTAAAATGTATTATACTGTATAATGCACTTCTTAAGATTTAATGAGCAAACAAGATGGCCCATTTTTCTTCCTCTGAACCTGCAATACTTACCCATGTAACCTTGTAAGTTATAAAAATTGGAGATAAAATTTGTTAAAATCTTTTTGGCACAGTGAATTGCTTATAAATTTTTCAAGAATAATAGGAATTTATTCCTTGAGTTTGTTTCAGAAGTCTTTTCTCATTGATAATTTGCCAAGACTAAGAGAAAAGAAAAGGAGTATTTCAGCCTCAAGTAATCAATATACTATTAATCTTCTCTAGGATTTGGAAATATAATCATGCATAACAAAAAATAATCTTATTACACATGCTTTCTATGAATTTCTGACATAATATTCTAATATTCTCACTAATTTCATTCCACTGTATATCATGGTTCTTCTTAAAAGATACAAATCCCATATCATCTTTAATGCAATTCAAATTATAAGACTCTAAAGATGGTTAGTTTGCTTTAATGTATAGAAAGATCTTCCACCTAAAATACTCCATGCAGATAGAATTTGAGTATCAATGTCAAACTATTTGCAGCAATTGTGGCACACTTAATAATTTAAATGGGCCCCCAAACTTTTTAGCCTAAGGGCCATAATGCTCAACTTAAGACGATTAGAGGCCAATGATCTTAACTCTCCCCACACACACACAAAAAAAAAAAAAAAAAAAAAAAAAAAAAAATCAGCTAAATATGCAAGGTAACAATCAATTTATGAATGAGTCATCAGATGCTTGCAATTACAAAAAGATGTAATATCAGAGTTAAATGTGAAGAGATTAAGAGAAGTGGGCACATTAGACAAGTGATAATTTGACAGTTGCAAATGCAGCATACTCTTGGCATGTTTCATTTTGGAGAATAGTTCACAGTCCTATGTAGTAACAAACATGCTTACTACTCGGATGTGGTTAGAGAATCATACAAATAAAAACACAAGGTTTTTATAGAAACCGAAGATGTGGCCAGCAAGAAACTTGGACTTCAAATTTTCTGAACACTAAAGATCAATGAGTTTTATCTGCACTTATAATGGTATTTCTTCAGTCAACATCAAAATGTGAAGAGAAAATTTTGAAAGTTCGGTGAAGGCCCACATGTACGAGCCTCAATAGCAGATATTATCTTAACCCATTATAACTATGTCTTCGTTTAATGTGTAAATCTCATTAAATACTTACATTTTGGTTAATTTAAAGTATACTTTGCATTAATAAAATTTATATTTACAATCATAAAAGTTAAATAGATGTTTCAGTGTGTTCACCATCAGTTTACATGTTGCCTTATAATTTCATTATAAATTGGAGAATTAAAAATTTGGATTATAATGGGCTAAAAAAGATCAAATATTTCATTTATTAAGATTTAAAAAAAATTTAAAAAAATTTCATCAACATTTGAATGACTAATGGAATACCTGGAAAATAAGGAATATATTGTCTAATTGTGAGGCTTCAGTAGCTATCTGATATATAAAATGTCATTACAAATTTACAATTATATATTTAGTAGTATAAAAACTCTTGAAGAGAAAATTCTAAAAATTGAGTGAAGTGTGATGGTTTGTAGATACCTTGTTTATAAGCTGAACAGTGTTCTTTTAACTACCGGGTTTGTGTTTAAAACCCATGAAACAAAAAATGGAGAGAGAGAGAGAAAAAAAGTGCAGTAAATAATAATTCTGAATAGGTTGGTTGAGTTTTATGGCATATCAACTCTTGTAGGTTATTTAATATCAAATCCTGTGTTATATATATGTGTGTGTGTGAAAACAAATGGTTTGTAGGTAACGTTTTCAAATGAGTTAGAACTCATTTCTTTGCAGTTACATGGTTTCAAGTATAGTAAAGGATCAAATAGTTCTATCTGATTGGTTTGGTTTTATGGCATATCAACCATTTTAGGTTACTTAATGCCAAATCCATTTTTATACATATATAAGTACAGTTTTCTTTACACTCAGTAAAATGTAAAAACAGTTCCATTTCAAACAATTCAGTTTAACATACGTACGCAGTTCAAATGTCAAAAACAGTTCTTCATAAGTTGATTTGGTTTTATGTCATATCAAACATTGCAAATTGTTCAATGCCAAATCCTGTTTAGACTTATATATTAAATACACATGGCGTGTGAAAATATTTCTAACATTTTTGAACAAACCTGAGCTCATTTTTCTTCACAGTTAAATGATTTCAGGTATTTGTTATATGAATCATTCTATTTACTTTTCCTCATTTGTTTCCACACAGTTAAATGATTTCCAGAGTTGCTATGGGACAGTGACAATTTAACATCAGTCATTTGCTTGCACACATTTAAATAGATATGTATGATATGTAAGACATTATTAACATTTAAAAAGGTGAGTGAGCTTATGAGCTAGCCCACAGTTAAATAGTTTCAAGCATTATAGTTATTTAATACTTCTTCAAGATTAAGGCTGGCAACTACGCTGTTTGTCTTGCTATCCATACTTTCTATAATATAGAATATATATCTATTTTTTTTTTTTTTTTTTAAATTATTTGTATTCTTCGGATTTCTGTGACATTTTGGTCTTGTAAGTTGGTTTTGATTTCATCTAATGTACATAAGGAGAGTTCATGGCTTTTTACAACTCCTTTACATGCACTCAGGGAATTGTGGGGATAGGTTTTTATTTTTATGTTAAAGTGTTTCCAATTTAATATTTTGTCAGCTTGGTTTTTATTGCAGATTTCAATTAGTTCAATTTTTAAAGTTAAAAAAAAAAAAATAAACAACTGTTTTTGGTTTTAAGCTTTTCGATAATATTTTTTCAATCTTGAATGGTGACAGTTTATTGAGTGGAATTTCTTCAGCTGATTCTGAAGACAGGAAATAATTTGGTCTTCCTTCTGCCTGTCAGAACTTTCTCAGAGTTTTTATTTATTTACTAGCTTGGGTTTTGTTTGTTAGCCATATAATCAGATGTGAGTTTCATTGAATATGCTCACGACCAGCCTCGAAACTCCATGCAGAGATGTGCCTAGGGGGAAACCCATTCACCTGGCAACATCAGGACTACATGTTCAGTATACTCATGCTTATTTTGTCCCTGGGTTTTTGTTTCCAAGATAACTACTTGCCCAGGAACAGAAAGGGCTACAAGTCTTTCCACAGTATGATTGATCCTACAGCCATTGTCCTCATTTAGATTTTTACACAAATCCAAAAGAGGGCTGAAATGACTAGCTGATTGCCCGTCTAGCCCAGTAAAGGCCAAAGTGGAGTGTTGCGAGTCACATGACGTTTTTAGTTGCCAGGTCACAGACTGCTCAGCCACCAGGATCCCATCCTCAAGTATTATGGGTTGCCACCCATAGCTAACAGGTAGCTTCATTGGTGCGCGCGCACGTGTGTGTGTGTGTATATATGTGTTACCTCTGCAGAGGTGCAGTCGGCATATTCTACAGCCACAGCCAACTGGGTGAAATTCTGAATAGGAGGAATATAATTTATATCACTCATAGTAAAAGAAGAAAAACATTCCCTTTGATAGAATTTATATTAAGTAAAAAAAAACAAAAAAAACCTCTTTAAAACTAAAAATTGCTCAAGTAAGATCTAACTTTTAATGCAAAATCTAAACTGTTTCAACTTTATATCATATTTGTTATCCATTTTTACCATTAATAAAAAATAGTATCCTGGTGTTTGATGAACTGAAATGAGCCCCCCCCCCCTGCCACTATAATTCTACCAAATATTCAATAAACAAACTGGATAATGCATAACAAATCCTGCCTATCCAGAATAGGCCATTCAACAAAGAAAGCAAACCTATCACCCTTTGTGTGTTATTTAATGCCAAATCCATCTTCGTAGAACAGTAGTGATACTATTTAACCTGTAATTATGCGGTAGTGGAAGGAGAATAAGTGGGTTCATACCTTTCCTAAGGGCATTAATCTGAAAGTGAATGTAATAGTGTGATTGGAGTTTGAACTCGCTTACTACAATGTTGCAGTTCAGCACATTAGCCACTAGGCCACAGGGACTCCTTCCTCCTATCCATGATTGGATCATAAAAATGAATAAGTAAATAATTATATTAATTTTGATGGTATGTCAAACCCATCTAGGGTTATTTTATGCCAAGAAGATAAGGCAATTGCATTCATTTCACATTTTTTGTGTAGCTTGGTTTAGTTTTATGGCATATCTACCACTGTAGGTTATTTAATGCCAAATCCAGTATATACATATATATATTAGATATATATGATTTGTAAACATAAGTCAACAAAGTTAAATAGTTCCAAGTATTACTATGTATCACTAACAATTCAATTAAACAGTCATTTGTTTACACATAGCTAAATGATCAGTTTTATTTCAAACAATTCAATTTACCATAAGTCATTTGTTTGTACTCAGTTTAAATGTCAAACAGTTCTATTTGACCCATAGAGAGGACCCTATCAGGTGCTACCATTCTGGGCCAGAGTGGACCAGGAAGAGATGACAATGAAGGGGTACTCCTGACAGTAATTAATTATATAAACATAGTAATAACTAACTAATGATATATGTCAATCCAGATGACACTTTGTACCCATGACCAGCAAGTCTATAACACTGTTCAAAGAAAATAGAGAGAGAGCGAGAGCGAGAGAGAAAAGAGCTATTTTAAATGTGTTACTTGAATTCTACTGAGCTAAATAGTAACTTAGCTCTCTAATTGCTACTAAGTATTTTGAAATGGTCACCGAGTTTCCTTCCAAGTGGACAACATTTTTTATAAGATCTGGAAAATTCTTGCCATCTCCTCTCCAATATGAGGAGGAGGAAGAAGAGGTGGTAACTCTTTCATAGAAGACTGATATTCAATGCCACCAGGCATTGTATGAATGAAAGACTTGAAATAATTAGTTATTTCATTCAGCATCAAACAGGAATAAAGAAACCTTATCATGAAAGAAGAGAGAAAACAAATATGTTAGGATAGGGATTTGATACAAATGATCATCTATATGGATTATTCAGCTTTCTATTTTTCACCTATAATTTTTAATATCAGGACAATCCAGTAGAAAGTTATTACTACAACAAAAGTCTAAACCTAAACTATTTTCCTTGGATTATACACACTTAATATATAAGAGGAAAAGTGGGGTGAACATTTTTGCCAGCATCTCAAATTCAATCTATATTAACATGCAGTTACACAAATTCAGTTCAAACAACAAAGTTGTCACTCTTGGCTCAATTACTTGACATTCTTTTCTATCTATCATACACACTACACAAATAATGGAGTTCATTAATGTACCATAGGTATGACACCGAACTTTATCTGATGGTGAAGCTCCGGTTCTGGAGCTCTGGAGAGTGTGGGGTATCCCTTCATTGCCATTACTCCACAGACCACTCTGATGGGGAGAGGTAGTACCTATTAGGATTCCATCTATGGGTCAAACAGATCTGTTTAAAAATTATTTCTATTCAATAGGACTGTGTGCAAAAATAAACTCTTAGGAAACAACTACACAAAAATGTAAATATAAATGAACAAGATTCCCTAACATCTAGGCATAAAATAACCCTAGATGGGTTGATATGTCATTAAAAAAAAAAAAATCAATCAATGTTATTAATAAGCATAGCTTATCAAATTGATTTTCACTTAACCCTTTGAACAAGTAAACCTATTTCCAGGGAGATCATGTCAGATACAAAAAAGTAGTATTTTCTTTTAATTGAATTGTTTTAAACAAAATATTTTTGCACCCTGGAGTGAAATTTAAATGAGTTATGCTTTATTTCATTATTTTTTTGTGAATTTTGTGAGCTCAGGTACACAGTATCTAAGGACCAACAATTCAAAGAGTTAATGCAGTGGTTCTCACCCCCACTTTTTCTTTTTTAAAACACTTATGGATTTCTTTGATTGCTATTTTACTCTGGTGGACTCCCATAGCCATTTGATGTATTAAAAAATCCTATTGTATTTTTATAATCAAATATTAGGAATACTATAAGAATATTTTGAATATTGTAGAAGTATAACTAATTTAATGTAAATAAATTTTAACTAAATTCTATGGGGAAAAAACAATGTTCACATTAAAATAAATCAAATATACAAGGATATATATATATATATATATATATATATATATATATTGCTACTGTATTCAATGCAAGAATTGTGGTTGTTGCTACTCTGCTAGTTTTGCAATATTCAGCTCCAATCTTGTCAATGATTATCATTGATTAACTCTTTGTACAATGTTGAATAGGTTACAAGCTTTTGATAGTAAATTAGAGACACAGTGGAAATCAGATTCAACAAGATGTAAGATAAATAGTAACAAATGCACTTTCTTCCAGAGAGGTAGATACCTTAATCCCTTTACTGTAAAAGTGTTCCCTAGATTCTAACTACGTGGAACTATGTTAAGTGCTAGAGAAAGAAACCTACTTATTTCTTGCAATGAATATGTCATAAGCAAAATTTTGTCATTGACCACTGAAATACTCTCATGTTCCCCTAATTTACTATTTTGTTTGCATGGATTCCCAAAAATCTTATATGCTCCAAAATATAAAATGTTTACATACTTAGCTGTTCAGCCCAATTTTCTTCTTTCAGCATTTGCAATATACAAATAAGTACTTGAAAGACAGACCCTATTCATGATGTAAAGGAAGTCAGTTTTGCAACAATTAATGTAAAAAAAAAAAAAAAAAAAAATAGACAAATTTATATATAACATATCACACGATAAGTCCCAAGCCTGACATATAGATGGCACTACTAATAAAAATCCATATGTGTCGAAATTTGAGCCCAATTGGATTATTAGTTCACAAAATACAGTTTATTAAGTGAAGCTACTGTTGCAAATTTTCAAAACAATGAAAAAATCTGAATTTCGTGGGTTGATAAAGCATTGCTTTCTAATGGGAAAAAAAATTACTGTTCAAGCAAAGCAATGGCTTGATAAGTTATTTGGATTCTGCTCCATTAGAAACAACAGTTAAGAGGTGGTATGTTGACTTTAAACATGGTCATACAGACACAAATGTTGCTGAATGTTTGGGTCGCCCAAATTTGGCAGTTGTCCTGGAAAACACCAAAAAGCTCCACAAAGTCATTTTGGCAGATCGTGCAGAGGAGTTGAAGATATCAGAAGACAGCATATTCACCATTTTGCATGAACATTTGTCAATGAGAAAGCTGTGTTCAAAGTAGGTATTGTGCTTGCTCACAATCAATCAAAAACAATGCGTTGACGATTCAGAGTGCTGTTTGTAACTGTTTCAATGCAACAAAAAGGAATTAGCATAAATATGTCACGATGGATGAAACATGGATCCACCACTTCACTCTGGAGTCAAGTCAGATGTCAGCTGAATGGACAGCAGCAGGTGAAAGCTGTCCAAAGTGACCAAAGATGCAAACATTAGCAGGCAAAGTTTTCGCTTCCATATTTTGCGATGCACAAAGTATTTTATTCATCGATTACCTTGAGAAAGGAAGAACCATCAATAGTGAATATCATATAACATTACTGGTGCATTTGAAGAGAGAAATTGCCAAAAAAAATCAGCCACAAATGAAGAAAAAGTACTCTTTCACCAAGACAAAGCACCATGTCACAAGTTGATTGCAACAATGGCAAAACTACAGGAATTGCATTTCAAATTACTTCTGCACCCACCCTATTCTCCAGATCTGGCCCCCAGCAACTACTGGCTTTTTACAGACATCAAAAGAATGCTCCAGGGAAAGATTTGGCTCCAATGAAGAAGTGATATCAGAAACTGAGTTGTATTTTGAGGCCAAAGACTAATTGTTCTACAAAAAAGGCATTGAATTATTAGAAGTGGTGGATTCAGTGTATCACCCTAGAAGGAGACTATGTTGATGAATAAAGTTGAATTTTGTCAAAAAGTTGTTTTATTAGTTAGGCCTAGAACTTATTGAGTGATGTGTTAAAGTTTTCGGCTGCTCACAAATATAATAATCATCATCTAGTGCTTATAATGTTATATGACCAATAAAAAAATTCATACTTAGTTCCCTCTCCTATGATTTGCACAAAACAGAATGAGGCAACACAGTTATTGTTATGTAATAGGATGATATATAGCACAGAGTGAAGAGCAAGAGGCTACATCTGTAGAGATCTGAGAAAGACAACAGAGGGCCCTGAGTGACAGGCTAAGAGTCACAAGGACAGTTTGGTTAGGTTGTGTTTTGTGGCATATCAACCCTTGTGGGTTATTCAATGTCAAATCTTGTTTATACATATGTGTAAGTAGGTATCATTTTTGAATGAGCCAAAACTCATGTGTTAGCACACAGTTCAATGGTTTTGAGTATTGCTATCCAAAAATAATAATTCTATTCAATATCAATAATTTGTTTACATACAGTTAAATGATTTTAGGTATTGCTATTTATTGTTTGCATACAGTTAAACAGTTTCAAGTATTGCTATTTATCACAAATAATTCTATTTGACCCATAGATGAGACCCTAAGAGTAATGGTAATGAAAGAGTACTGCACATTCCCCAAAGCTCCAGGACTAGAGTCTTATCATCAAATGGTTTAGTGCCATATTCAGGACACTTTTTTTTTTTTTACACTCTGCAGAGGGGCAGTAAGGCAACTGGGTTCTGAAAGGACAGACCACAAAATAAGAACTGTAGTTAAAGTAGATATAACTGGAGAGAGAGAGAAGAAAAAAAAAAAAAAAGAAAAAAAGGCAATTGATTTATACTAAGTAATCTTTAATTCTTAAAGAAAAAGTGACTTCTGGGTCTCCCTTCTTTTTTAATGAGATTTAATTTTATTACTTGATGTCACGAGAGAGAGAGAGAGAGAGAGAGAGAGAAAAAAATGTAGACATTAATCCTTAATCTCTTGCACCCCACCCCCATTTCTCAAAAAAACTTTTCCACCGTTCAGGCTGCTCACCATGTTTATTCTAATTTCTAAAATTCTTTTAAAAGTAACCCTACCCACCCAACTTATCTTTTTTTTTCTTTCATTTATTCAAATAATCCAAAAGGATTTAAATCAACTAATGCTCTTGCATTCTTAACCACCCAGCATAACTGATGCCACCATAGACAAGCAAAGTGCTGATATTATAGACAAACAATCCAAACATGAATATGAGGTAATTTTGCTTGTCAATCATTTTCATTAAACACTGCCCAAGTATTGTTAGTATGGGTTTTCCACATAAGCACTGAAAAGATAAATGGCCCCCCCCTCCTCTCCCATAAAGGAAAGGAAGAATGCATGTGTGGGGGATATTACTAGATTGTCTTTTGGCAATGTAAACCTTACCAACACTCTCATAATGCTTTTAGAGATGTGTTGGCATCACATTAATAATCATAGGGAATGGAATCAGTGACCAGAGTTCAAATCCAGAACGAGGTTGTGTTTCACTTTGCTCCAGGGAAAGGAATGAATCCATCAGTTCTCCGTCAAGCTATAGGTAAAATAGTAAGTCAAATTGGGTTCTTTAGCCTTGGGATGACAACCAGTTTAGAAAGAAAACTGATTTCAAACCAGCTGTACTCTGCTTAAAAATTAACCCTGTGTTGCATCCTGCTTGTAGCACAGGGGGGGGGGTTAATAAATACATACTGAATGCTTTTAAAATCTTAAAACTGTCCCTCTGTACAAAAGAGAATGACAACTGAATTCAAAGCACATGGCTTTTTCAACATACCTGGCTTAAGTGACATCAGTTAAATTAAGCAATGAAAAAAGAAAAAATGAGTTTGGTTAATGACTGTAAAAAGTAAAGAAAGTCCATTTGAAATACAATCCAGAAATCAATAACAACCCAAGCAAGGAAGACCAAATTGCATAGAGAGAGAAAGAGAGAAGCCAAGCAAGTCACTTCAGCTAGCAATGTCAATACAAAGCAAGCAAACTTTTGACTGAATTGGGCCACAAAGTGTTAATAAAAAAATCTGGAAGAAAAAAGAAAAAGAATAAAAATTCATTTTTACACCTAAAATAGATTGTTTACTCAGCAATTTTTACGATGTTTAGATTAAAATCTTTAAGCTTCATATTAAAAAAAATTTCTCAATAGACTAAGTTCACGCAGAAGCTCTTTTAGACAAGTGGTATTTTTTCAGCAAATAGAAATTTGAATATTTGATTTGGCTGGATAAATGTGGGTGGGCTGAAAAGTTCATATGATAACATATCTGCTGTTGATAACTTTTTATGAATAGGATCCAACCACTGCAACACTGATGGAAAAAGTCGGTGGATTGCAGGAAAAACCATGTTGAAAAATAAACCTCATTTGGTTACATTGCATGAGAGTATTGTAGTCAGCTTATGAACTTTTCAGCCAACTCTTATACCTTCAAATTCTCAACATTATTTGTATATTGATAACTGTTGGCATCTCAGAAACATTAGCTAATTTAAGACAATTGCATTAAAATAAATTGTTATTGCTTACAAAAGGGTGCAAAAACTTTCAAATACAATTCCTAGTACTTTTATTTCAAGTTTGGAACAGGGATTTTTTTTATTGCATCTAAATTTGACTCATTATATACAGAAGTTTTGGTTTTATAGAGAATTTGAAAGGAAACACTCAAACGATAATAGCCATAAATAATTTTAAAAATCTTTCTGAGCAAAGAAACTCTAGAAAAAAACATGCAAAAGATAAAAAGCCTTAAGAAAATATAAGGACAAAAATCAGACAATATAGAATATAATTGGCAGACATATGTACACAATGGACTAAATACTATTGGGAAAAATGAAGAAAAAACAAACATGCATCTATTTAGATAAAACAAAATTAAATTCTACTAAATACAGTGAACTTTAGATTTTGGGAAGTAAAATGATGGAGAGCACAGAAGAAACCATGTAAAATTATGCTATTTATAATCAAAAATAAAATAAATAAATGATGAGAACTTTAGCAACCAAGTCACAATTCATTATTCTTTTAGTTACTTTTTTCCTCAAGATAAGTCAGTAAAGCATGATGAACTATATCTTTTTTTATCAGGAAGAGTTCAAATATTTTGTTCTGAAAATAAGTTGACACATTGATAACTTAATGGATCATACCCATTTCTTATTTGCCTTTTCATATTATAAACTATTCTTGTCTTTCAGATTATAGATAAAAAAATTAAAATCACTATGGACAAGGATAGGAGAAAAAGAAAATCAACTGAAATTGGAAACAGAAGCGGTGATTCTTTGCACAAAATATAAAAAAGGTTTTCACTATGAAATGATTGGTCGAATTTAATTGCATGTCAACCAATCTGGGATTATTTTATGCCTCGGTCAGGAAATTGGGAGCATTGTATGATCATATTCATATTTTGGGGGCATTTTCTTAAGATTTTTGCTGATGGTGATATAGTTTGAAGTATTCCCATTTAATACAAACAATTTTTAAACAGGTCTACTTGATTCATGGACAGGACCCGAACAGGTACAACAACTCCGGGTCAGAGTGTACCTGGAAGAAATGAGAATGAATGAGAACTCCACAATAGCCAGAACTTCAGGACAATTAGATGCAGTTTAATATCACAATCATTGGGAGGTGGGGAGTGTCTTACCTCTCTGCAAGGGATATAGTCAGTATATTCTAAGCCTTGCTAATATGTCATCAGATATATACTCTTATTCCTAAAGTTTTGTACAGTAGAGATTTTTCTAAACACCAGAATAAGGCTCACTGTATCACATTACCTATCAATTGTATATCAGAAAAATTATCGCAGATAGTGCAAAGGAAAAATATCACTGGGGAAAAAAAAAAAAAAATTTATAATCAAAATAAGCAAAAACCTAATGAATCATTATTTTAAAAAGTATCAAAAAGTAATAAAAAATAAGGAAGTAATTCTTTTTCTGCCTATAACTCCATAGAAGAAATAAGATTGTCAGTTATATATAATATATATATATATATATATATATATATATATGTATGTATGTATGTATGTATGTGTGTGTGTGTGTGTGTGTGTGTGTATTTAAATAAGTTATTGATGGTTAAAAAGTTAAAAATCTCAAGGAAGACATTAAGGTTCAGGGAAACTGTGGGTATGTTTATTGTTAAAGAAAGAAAGAAAAAAGTGAAAAACTGGTTCGGTCTGGCTCTTGACAAGCTGTTAACGCCAAAAATTTTTTTAATAGGGGGAATGTAGAGGAAAAAAGTAGAGAAAAATTAAAAAAACCAAAGCCTCCCCACCCCCCAAAAAAAAACCGAAGACAAAAAACACCAAGACAGGGGTAGTAATAGAGATGAACACATGGTCAGAGACAAATCACATTCAATATA
>CAUZXS010001382.1:135000-188116 GCA_963585895.1 Sepioteuthis lessoniana | reverse complement strand
AAAGAAAGAAAGAAAGAAAGAAAGAAAGAAAGAAAGAGGAATTCATATCGAATCAAGATCTGTCAAAGAAAGAAAGAAAGAAAGAAAGAACGCATTAAAATCAGGATCTGTCGAAGAAAGAAAGGAAGAAAGAAAGAAAGAAAGAAAGAACGCATTTAGAATTAGGATCTGTCAAAGAAAGAAAGAAAGAAAGAAAAGAAAGAGGAACTCATATCGAATCAAGATCTGTCAAAGAAAGAAAGAAAGAAAGAAAGAAAGAACGCATTTAGAATCACAATTTGTCAAAGAAAAAAAGAAAGAAAAAAAAGAGTGCAAGAACCTATATAGAATCAGGATCTGTCAAAGAAAGAAAGAAAGAAAGAAAGAAAGGGATAATTTGAGATAATAGAAGTAACCCAACTTAAAAAGAATAAAAGTGCCAATGACTACATAGAAAAAGAAACATGATGAATGACGGAGAAAGTAATAAAGAAAAACCCGCAAACAAAATAGAAATGAATGGAGGGTCAAAAAGGAAAGGAAAATAGCTGAAGAAATTTGAAAAAAATCAAAAGATTTCTTCAAAAAGCGAAAAAGAACATTTGAATAAAAGGAAAAAAGTACATTGGAAAAAGAGTATAAAAAGTCGGAGTTAAGAAAGAAAGAAAGAAAGAAAGAAAGAAAGAAAGAAAGAGTAAAATAAATAGAAAGAAATAAAGTAAGAAAGAAAGAGTAAAATAAATAGAAAGAAAGAGTAAAATGAAAAAAGGTTGAAAGAAAGAAAGAAAGGAGAAAGAAAGAAAGAAAGAAAGAAAGAGTAAAATGAAAAAAGGTTGAAAGAAAGAAAGAAAGAAAGGATAAAAGAAAGAAAGAAAGAAAGAAAGAAGGAAAGGGTATTTCGAACAATGAAAAGAACTGATGTAAAACAAAAAAGAGGTTAAAGAATTGAGAAAATTAAAAAGAATGCCAAGAAAATATCTTTGAAAATGAATCAAAGGAAAGAATATTAAAAAAAAGCTCAAAAAGTGGGTTAGATTGTAGATGGCCAAGATAGAAAAAAGAGAGATATCAAGAAGAAAAAATATAATAATAATAATAATAATAATAATAATAATAATAAGAAGAAGAAGAAGAAGAAGAAGAAGAAGAATTATTTTGAAAAAATATAATGTCTTCAAAGAACAAGACTTTTAAAATAAACAAAATTCGAACAATATATATAGTTTTTAAAATTCGAACAATATATTTAAAAAAAAGATTCACAGGTGTTTGCTATATGTTTTTTTGTTTTGTTTTATTGTTGATTTTAACTATTTATTTATTTCTGTATCTATTATTATTTTTGGTCTGTTTATTTTTCTTACCGGATTCAGCCTCTTTTTTTGCGATAAGCCGATGATTGGTTTAACGTCACTTATCTGTCACTCGCGGTTTTTTTAAGATAAGCTTCATTTTCTTTCTTGTTTGTTGAGTTCTTTTCTTCGTCCCTCTTTCCTTCAATTAATCCTTTTTTTTTCTTTTCTTTCCTTCTTTTCCCCTTTTATCTACACTCTTTCTTTTTGTATTTCTTGCTTTACTTCTTTACTTCTAACTATACTTTTCTTTATTTTCTTTCTTTTTTTTCTCTATATCTGTCTTCTTTCTTTTCGTCTTTTTTCTTCATATCATTATTTCGTTTTTTCTTTATTCATTTATCTATTTACCATTTTCCTATATCTTCATCTTCTTTCTTTCTTTCTTTCTTTCTTTCTTTGTTTTTTTCCGTTTCACATTCGTCCGTCTTTCCTTCCTTCTTCCTCTTTGCTTGTTCGTTTGTTTGTTTGTTTGTTTGTTTCTTTCTTTCTTTCTTCTTTCTTTCTTTCTTCGTTCATTTCTCTTTCCTTTTTCCTTTCTACCGTTTTTCCTCTCACTTTCTTTCCTCTTTCTTTCTTTCTTTCGTTTCATATTTTTTCTTTCGTTTCTCATTCTTTCTTTCTTCCTTTCTTTCTTTGCTCATTCCTTTTTCTCTCTTCCTTTCTTCCTTCATTCTTCCTTGTTTATTTCCTCTTTCTTTCTTTCGTTTCATATTCTTTTTTCCTTTCTACGTTTCTTTCCTCCTTTCTTTCTTTCTTTCTTTCTTTGTCCTTTTCCTCTTTTTTTTCTTTCTTTCTCCCTTTCTTCTATCTTTCTTCCCTCTGTCTTTCTTTCTTTTCACATTCTTTCTTTCTTCCTTCCTTCCTTTCTTTCCTTCTTTCTTCACTCTTCTTCATTCCTTTATTTTTTCTGAAGAGCTTCCAGTGCGAAATGAACTCACTGACTTAAATTTTACTCGCCTCTATATCAAAGTGGAGAAGCGTTGGTATGATTTCAGATGCTTAATTGTCCAGTCTACTTGGGCTGCAGAATGCAATGAGGTAAGCCCCCCACCCCACCCCATAACGAGTGACTTGGATATGAAATCAAACAAACTGATTGTGAGGCTTCAGTAATGCCGGAGCTTTGGGGGGTGAAGAATACGCCTTCATTGCCATCGCTCACGGGTCCTCTCTGGCCCGAAGTGGTAGCACCTGTTAGGGTCTTATCAATGGCTCAAATAGAATTACACTGTGTGCTTTTGCTAAACTGAATTGCTCGAAATATGACTGGTTTTTTTTACATTGAAACTGTGAATCTATGCTAAATTGATTAGTTTGAAATAGAACTGTTTTTGACATTGAACACGTGTACTAATGCTAAACTGAATTGTTTAAGCTATTTTTTTACATTGAACCTGTGTTCTTATACTGAACTGAAATGTTTGAAATAAAACTGTTTTGACGTTTTACTAAAATTTATTTGTAAAAACAAAAATATACTTATTCTAAACTGAATTGTTTGAAATAGAATTGTTTGTATGCATAAAATAATTCTTCATTGATAACCATATTTACCAACCCCTCCTCTCGGGCAGGATATAACACAAGGTCGATTTTTAAGCGGAGTTTAACAGGTTTGAATTCAGAGTTTTCCTTCTCCTAAACTAGTTGTCTCACCAAGGCTTAAGAACCTAGTCTGCCCTACTATTTACCCATAGCTAGAGGGAGAATAATTGGATTCATACCTTTCCCAAGGGTATTAGTGCAATGTGAAATGCAATCAGTCTCGTCCAGGATTTGAACTCGAGTCGCCGTCTCCATTTCTTACGACGATAACCATTACACCACGGGCACATCCCCATTCTGCATTGATAACCCAGAAAGAACAAAACAAAACTAAAATAAACCATGTGGGGGGGTCCTCATTGTGTAAGGGTTAGAGCAATGGACTGCGGAATGGTAGTAAGCGAGTTCAAACTTTACCCGCGCTATTAGGTTCACTTTCGGACAAATACCCTTGGGAAAGGAATGAACTCCCTTATCCTCTCATCTACGGGTTAAATAGTTCCACAACTATTCTCCTAGAAGGATGGCTTTGGTATCAAATAACCCAGGAAGGTTGATAAGCCATTAAACTAAAAAAACAAACCAAACCAAACCAATCAGATGTTTAAGCTAAAAAATCAGCCGCTGGTATTTAACAGTCACAGACTGTACAACAGCCAATTTTTCTTCTTGTACAGCGGCAAGGAATATGATGAATGACTGGACACTCCAAGCACTTACAAGCCGAGTTTTTTTTTGTTCCATCATGACATGCCAGAGAAAAACAACAGTTGTCACCATGTCTGGGGAAGGAAAGTGCTCCGGGAAAATTAATTTCATGCCTTCCGAATAGCCATTAATAGGCATTAGTGTTAAAAAAATTCAAAAAATTAATGATACAATTTACATGATATATATATGTATATATATATATATATATAAATTTGGTCGATCGATTGGTATATATACTAATTTTATTGCTTTTGTCTTAAAGCATTTTAGACAATATCATAAATCTTATTCTATATCATTTTTGTGATACGATACCTAGCAATTCGTTTCCGTTTGCGTTGGCGCCGCTCAGACGAGATCTCCCACGAGACCGGAATTGGAGGAGGGAAGGAAGGTCCCAGAAAAGACAGAGAGAGTCAGTTGAGAAAGGAAGGCAGAAGAGAACAGTCGGCTTGAGATAGCGGTCCCGGAAAGAACACTGACGGCAGAAGGGGGCAGTGAGAGGAGACAGTCAAAGATGAGTTAGCATTCTTAGTGGCTTTGTGGAAGTTTCGCGCAAAATACACGCCTTCGATAGCCTGCAAATGCACGGAGAACTGCACAAAAGTGTCACATAGACTTCCCCCTTCTTGCGCCTGTAGCTAACCCAAGCTCGTGTTTGTTCGTTTGTTCTTTTCTTCCATCCTCTCCGTTGTTTTTTACGTATCTGTAAAGAAATGTGTTATGCCCTAGGTCGGAGGTAAGAGAAACCACTAGACTATCTGATCTAATGGCCATTAGTGGTTTAAGGAACTTGATATAATGTCGGCCGGCCTGGGTGTTATCACATTTTATTGGCCTCTATTTTTATTCATATCTATAATAACTAATTGATTTCTTATATATCTCATTTCGTATTATTTATTAACTTTTATCCAACTTTGTTCTTAATATGTCTTTTTTCATATCTGCTTTGTTCCTCTTTAGATCGAAGATATTACCACCATAGGGAGTGTCGGAGAGAATATACTATTTACCAACCCCTCCGCTCGGGCAGGATATGACACAAGGTCAATTTTTAAGCGGAGTTTAACAGGTTTGAATTCAGAGTTTTTCTTCTAGACTAGTTGCCTCACCAAGGCTGAAGAACCTAGTCTGTCCTACTATTTACCCATAGCTGGAGGGAGAATAATTGGATTCATACCTTTCCCAAGGGTATTAGTGCTATGTGAAATGCAATCAGTCTCGTATATGATTTGAACTCGTGTCGCCGTGTCCATTTCCAACGACGATAACGACTACACCACGGGCACCTCCATTTCGGAGAGAATATGAGTTATGTGGAAGGTATTTCCAAAAAGACCCAGACAATACGGAAGATTGACCAAATGAACATAAATGCCCCTACTTTCACGAAAACTACTCCACTTTCTCAAGACATATATAAAATAGAGAGGGTAATACTCAAGGTAAGGTATGGACGAAATGTGACCTTTTTATGATAAGATGATTGTAAGATCGTACATAGGAGAGAACACTTACGCTTCAATAGTATGTAGGGTGAACGCAATCAGAAATGACAATCAACGAGAAAATTTCCGAGCTTTCTTCGAAAAGCTAATCCAAATGGAACCAAATAATTGGCCTAAGTTTCAAGAGCAGCAAAAGAAAAAAATGCATTCGGTGAATTTCATCACAGAGAATCACAAACTAAACTAAAAAACAAAATCACCACAAACAAAGAAAAACATTCCAATGAAATAATCAAAGAAAAAACTATACATAAAATCTACTGCATAAACCTAAACACAAACCACTCTTTCAAAAATACAAAATCTCCTACAAAAAATGGGTCACATAGATCTCGAATCCGTCCAGCATTGACCATCAAAGACTAACTCAAAAACTAGTCTCTAGATAAGGCCAGTAGCAATCAAACAAAAACAAAATGTTCCCTCTGATCAATCCAGAAAAAAACTCATATCATGTGAACAATGAAAAATCATGAAGCACATTCCAACTATCCACAGACAAACTCAATTGAGACTCATTAACATCAAGAATAAAATAACTTAAAAGAATAAATAAATCACGCAACGTCGACGATTAATTGATTGGTTGCTTAGTGTTTTGTTTTACAGCGTATCAACATTTTTCGGTTCATTTAACGCCGAATTAAATTTCAAACAATTCGGTTTTGTATAAGTATGATTTTTGTTTACAAACAGGTAAATGTTAAAACAGTTCAATCAAATATCAAAACAGTTCTATTTCAAACAATTTAGTTTAGAATAAGTACAGAGCTTCAATGTCAAAAACAGTTCTATTTCGAATAAATCAGTCTAGCATAATGACGCAGTTTAGTTCTATTTAAAACATTTCTATTTCAAACAGTTCAGTATAACATAAGTCAACAGTTTAGTTTTATTAGATCCATAGATAGGACCTTATGAGGTGCTACAAATCTGGGACAGGGTGGACCTGGGAGCGATGCCAATGAAAAGATACTCCGCATTCCCCAAAGATCCATTATTACTGGATTACATCATCAAATTGTTTAGTGTCATATCCAGGACACTTGTTGGGTGGGGGGTATCACTTTGCAGAGAAGCAGTCGGTGTGTTCTACACCCCCAGCCGACTGGGAAAGCAACCTCCAAGAATCAACAAAATAGATTCGAGAGGGTAGAAACAGATACGGAATCTCAGAATATCAATCAAGAAGATATATCGGAAAGGATCGGAATTGATGACCAAATATAAATATATTGACAGTTTTCTTTTATAGCAATGGAAAAAAAAATATGATTAGAGATTAATGCAAACTTTAGACAATTCAACAATGTACAAATAGAACTATTTGTATTAGATAGCAATACTTGAAAATATTTAAAAGTCTGCAAGCACATTATTTCTGACTTTTTTTAATAAGTTAACTACAAGACATTCACTTGAAAATTATACGTATAACCAAGATCTGACTTTAAATAAACATCAAGTGTTGATATGCCATAAACCCTACTTATCAATCAACTGAGTGCAAACAAATGACTGGTGTTTAAAAGAATTGTTAGTGTTGAATGTCAGTACTTGAAACTATTATACTGTACGTAAACAAATGACTTATTTTATTTGTTACCTACAAAATATTTGTTTACAAAACACACACACACACACACACACACATATATATATATATATATATATATATATATTGCAATTAGAAGGAAACTCAAACCTGGGCAAATTGTCTTTATAAATTTATTTCCCCGGAAAATATTATTATACTCTCCTCTCGTCAGATGTCTTTTTGCGACCTCAAGTCTAGCATGCAAAGTCATCTGACGAGACGGAAAATAATATGATATTCTCCGGCGAAAAAAATTTTAATGACATTTTAGCCAGGTTTGCGTTTCCTTCAAATTCCACAACGCTCTGTATGTGAGTTTGGTTATATAAACCTGGAAGGAAAAAGAGATATAATAATAGCCATACATTGAGCACTCATAGATTTACATGATATTCCATATTCTATAGACGAATAATCATGATCCATTGTCTTCGGACACTGACTGGATATTATATATATATATATATATATATATATATATATATATATATATATGTGTGTGGTTGTTGTAGGTCCAAAGAAAGAATAAGGATATATTTTTAGATAAGAAGGTCCACGAAGAGATTTATATTTTTTGGATTTATTTATTTTGTTCTTACATACGTGTTACATATATGTATGTTTCCAGCTTGTTACTTTCGTCAGATTACATATGTGGCACAAGGCCTTCTTAATGGGGTACTCAATGAGACTTGAAATCACTCTTGTTTCCAGTATAAATTACCTTTAGTTGGTCAGACTGATTCATATAGGGGTCGTTGTCTCTCTTTCCTGGAGTGTGTTTACTTTAGTCTGCTTTACCCGTCTTGGGTATTTGATACGTTTGTAGTTGCGTGTGTGTGTGTGTGTGTGTCTTGGAGTGGTTTTCTTTTTTTGTGTGCGTGTGTATCATGGGGAGTTTTGTGGTTTTAAATAAACTGGTAGTACTTTCTCCTTTTTGTATATGTGTACACATGTCTGTGTATATGTGTGTGTGTTTTCAGCCTTTTTCTTTCGTTTAAGAACATGTTTAGCATAAGGTCTAGTTAATGGGTATTAAATGAGATTTTAATATACTAGTGTTTGTCGTTGGCCTAAAATAACCTACACTGAATGATATACCATGAAATCTCAACCAACCAACCAACCGACCAACCAATTCTTTATTTTCATTTTTATTTTTAAAGATATTTCAATTTTTTTATAACATATTCTTAATTTTAAGAGAGTATTTTACATCGATTAAAATGTGTTAATGATTTGTTTCATTTCCGTGCATTCATATGATTTTATTCTATTTTAGTTGAATTTGGTAATAATTCATTACTTTATTGATCTGCTTTTTATTCAATATTTATGCTAACAAAGGATTAATGGAATCATCGGTAGAGAGGGGGAAAACAATTTTAAAAAATAAAACTGCGAGGGCCTTTTCGTCCAGCTCTATTCATGCAAAAATGCCAGAAAGTGGAAAAACGGGTAATTAATAGACAGTGGAAAAGGACTTGGTGACAGAAAAATAAAATTATGTCACACCAGGGTCTAATGCGTCCCTCAATAAATTCAAAATGTGACTGCTTCTCTGTCTACATAGATAGAGGCGATCTATAGCAATATAGATCGCCTTTAAGATGTTAAGTTGTACTTTGTCCTTAACTCTATGTAGATGTGACCAACAACGGACAGTTAAACTCGAGATATCTTGTGGAAAAAATGCATGTCAGCAACTTTGATTTAATTAACACGTTTTTAGAAAAAGAAAGTAACGAACTTTGTTCCCGAGAAAGTGTATAGAAAAGTGCATAAAAAGTGCATAAAAAGTGCATAAAAAGTGTACTATGTTACTGAGGCACAGAAAGTCAAAAACTTAAACTATTCATATTATATACACTTAATTGTATTACTTGAAGTTTCATGTGGGTTGAACAATCATCTGAGGGATAATATATATATATATATATATATATATATATATATATATATATATATATATATATATAATCGGCAAAAATCAGATTTCACTTTCATTTCTCTTTGTCTCTGTCTCTGCCTCTCTCTATTTCTCCGTCTTTCCCTCTCTCTCTCTCTCTCTCTCTCTCATACACATACACACTCTCTTTCAATCAATATATATGTGTATATTTATATATAATTAGATATCAATTACACCGCACACACACTCGTATATATATATATATATATATATATATATATGTATATATATATATTGTTATTTCTCCATTCAAACGTCATCATATTCCTCGTTCTTTACATTTAATTTCGATTGCAAATTCCTCTCATAGTCCCCCATTGTATGTATTAATCACAAAATAATAGTTGAAATCGATTCGATACAGAGATCGATTCTCGATTGTTGGCCCAGAAACCTTGCATATACCTCGTGTATAGGTCGACCATATTTTGCATCCAAAACAATCTAAAATAAGATCGGGCTATCAATGATTTTAAAGTACACGATCGATATCTATCTATCAATATATATATATTAGTTCGACGGCAATTGCACAAGGATACTATGAGCTATATTAAACAAATCCTGGAAGCAACATCCCACAAAACAGCAGCTGTACGGTCACCTACCACCCATCTCGAAGACCATCCAAATTAGACGAATAGAATATGCGAGACACTGCTGTAGGAGCAAGGATGAACTCATAAGCGACGTTCCCCTATGGGCCACTTGACACAGACGCGCAAGTGTAGGACGTCTAGCAAGAACTTATCTAAAACAGCTCTGCACGGACACAGAATGTAGCCTGGGAGACCTGCCGGAAGCAATGGATGATAACGACGAATGGCGAGAGAGAGTTCGATAAATCCGTGCTAGCAGCATGACATGATGATGATTCACGATATATATAAATATTTATATATATATACACACACGCATACACATATATTAATTTATATATATATATATATATAGAAAGAGAGAGAGATAAACATTACACTACCATGTGCTCGTGATGTAATAGTTATAATCGTAGGAAATGGATACTCTGATACTAGTTCAAATCCTGGACTAGGTAGTTTCCATTTCACATACCGCTTTTACCTTTCGGAAAGGAATGCATCTATATATACATGTGCGTGCGTGTGTGTGTGCGTGTGTGTTCAGCAAATACATCATATGCATATACTTTTCTCTCTCTCTCTCTCTCTCTCTCTCTCTCTCTAACGTGCACGCACACACACGCACATAGACAGAGAGAAAGGGAGTAATAAAGACAGTTCTCGGCCCAACGAAGAAAGGAATGATTACTTTTGTTTTTAAATACCTTATACTTTTTGTAATAGATAGGCGTAAATGTGTTCCAATTTTGAATATACTGAATAACATGTTTGAAGGATGGATATCATACCTTTCTTAATCTGGCCAGGGTGTAGAAGAAAAATTAGGAATATTCTAGAATAATAATAAACGACTAAATTATAAAACAAGATTAATTTTAATTTTAAAAAATAACAAAATAAAAATATAGACACTAAAGAGTAAATTTACTTAATATGGCTGCCAATTTTTTCAATTATTGTATCAACACGCCTTCGGAACGACTTGTATCCCTCTAAAAAATTCTTCAGACATTTTATTCCATTTATATCATAGCCATGATATGGCTATGTGCGAAATGGACATATAATGTTCATTTATATATATAACATAGACCACATAGAACATAGGAATCTCGAAATTACGAAAACCACGTAACGACTTCTCAGTTCAAGTACGAACCTTTTATTACCTTTCAGTTTAAAGGTTCTTTGACACAAGGAGAGAGAGACACAATCATTCTATGCTGTCTTTTTCATCTGGCCCCCATCTCGCGCGGTGCGCGTAGCGCGCAAAATCGCCTCGCTTCAGCAAGCCCCAAAAGTCGAACCTTCTCGTTCGGTGTCTAGCTTCAACTCTCTAACTTTCTTCGAAATCCCCAAAATCCTCCGCGCACTTCCGGTGCGTGAGGTCACCCTCACTTTGTAACCCTGCTTCCCATCTCGGCTTATTGTGACATCTCTGAGTGACACTCCACCCCGCGCGTGCGCGTTAACACATGCATCAATGTTGCACCTAAGTAACCCATGTGCTGAGCCGAAAGGTTCTCAGCCTAATAAACCCAAAGGCATTAACCGAAATCCCTCGGCCATTATATTACACATTCCTCCTCAATAGCAGTCTTAAGCGAATCAATATTTATAAGTTAAATTTTGTTTTGTTTTTCTAAAACGCTCTATAAAGCGTAATCAAAGGAGTAAGGTCTGGGCTTGATGGCGGTCATAAAGAAATTTTAGTAATTTTGGAATAGTTTTGCATGGATTCGGCGTTAAGCAAATCATAGATATTTTGTCGTTTCCTTTCTTCCCATCTCAATCATGAAAATTAATATTTATACAGGTTTAATTTTTTTTTAAATTGGACTAATCAGACCATAAAAAAACTTTTCAAAATTATTCAATATGTGTATTGCCCAGTCGGCTGGGGCTGTAGAATACACCGATTGATTCTCTGCAGAGGGGTAAGACAACCCCCAATGAGTGTCCTGAATATGACACTAAACAATCTGAAGGTGAGCTTTGGGTAATGTAGAGCACCCCTTCAGCCTCTCTCTCTCTCTCTCTATAGATATATATATACTGTGACATCATATTTATCATAAAGTCTTTATCATGTGAGTTCGATTCTCCGTATGCATGTGAATGTGCCTATGTGTGTTATTATGTGAGTGTGATCGAGTGTGTCTCTATGTGTCTATGTCTGTTCAGAAAAACAACCAAGTTGCCTGCATTGTTTCTACCTGATGAGACCTGACACCAATTCAATCCAGTCTGACTCTTTGGAAAAGATCTTATCTCAAGACAGGCATCATTTCTTCGACCCCCAAAGCTCTTGCTACGCCTTTATACTTATACAACAAAGACGAACTGAGACGTTAATTTTGCACAGTGGATCTAAAATGGAACAGAAATGGAAAAAAAAGAAGAAGGGGAGAGAAACACAAGAATATCATTTCACTTTCAAGAGGAAAACGATCAAAGTGCGTTGTCGAGATTGCAATGCGGAGTTTCCACAAAATGGACGAAGAGAAAAGCAAAGTCTTCTATGGACTGTTTGAACTTCAATGGAACACAGCAATAATAATTTTGCCTTTGCCAACATATTTATTTGCCTTGTATATGTCATGTGTCTTTGTATGTTAGAGCTTTCATTCGTGTAAAAGGTCACTGGAGTTCTCGCTAGTATTCGTACTGTCTACGAAATAGAGCTACATTTCGAATCAGTGTATCAAGTCCTGTTTCTACCAATTATTCTTCTCTTTCTCCTATACGCACAAACATACATGCACTCATGTAGATAAAATCACACACACACACACACACACACATATATATATATATATAGTTACACTTCTTTTCCAACTTCCAGCTTCCCTATAATGGGAATAGAAGAATTGTAAATATACGATGTGAATTCAATAAATCTCCAGACATTTTTTGTACAGGCATTTAAAATTGTCGTAGACTCTTGAAAACTAAATATGTTCTTGCTATACATCTCATGAGATGACTAACCAATTTTTATGATTTCAGGTTCAAATGAACAGCTACAGCAGCAATTGGAATACACCCTACTATCTGATTGTCACAGCTGGTGAATTTCAAAAATGCAATCTGGACGTGAGGATACTTTAGAATAACGATATGCAATAAGATTATGTTTTAAAATTGGAAAAAATACCACTGAAACGTATGGAATGCTTCAGACTGCTTTTCGACCATCTTGCATGAATCGAGCATCATTTTTGAGTGGCATTAAAGATTCAAGGAAGGCAGGGATGATGAGAGGTGTGGGAGGAGTAAGGAAGTCAATACACCAAAGTTGATTGGCCAAAGGTTTAGGGTTAGGGTTACTATGTTGAGGTTTTAAGGGAGTTTAGGAAGAGATTCTTAGGGAAGAGGCCATCACTCTTCAAATCAATTATGAGAAAATTGAGGAGATGAAAAAGGCTGTGACGAAGGTCATTGACACGCTCACACAAGAGGACTTCCATGGGGCTTCCAGAAGTTGTTGGAACGGTAGAACGCGTGCATTGCAGCCGGAGGAGATTACTTCGAAGGGGACTAGAATTTCCTGTGTATACTATCAATAAATTTGGCCATACGAAAAAGAGCCTGCAAACTTTTTTAATGATCCTCGTAGATATATTGGAGAAAGCAAATCATAATAGAAGCTTAGTTAGGAGCAAAAAATCTCTCTCTCTCTCTCTCTCTCTCTCTCTCTATATATATATATATATATATATATATATATATATATATATATATATATATATGTGAGCTTGTACTTATCTGTGTGTGTGCATGTATGTGTGTGTGCGTGAAGGAAAGAGAAAGAGAAGTTGGGATGGCTGTATATATATATATATATATATATATATATATATATATATATATATATATATAATCGATATCAAGAGTAAACATATGTGTGCCATTTTGAAGGAGATAGATGGTGAAAAGGAGACAGAGTGAGACAAGAAGAAGAAGAAGAAGAAGAAGACGAACAACAACAACAACAACGTTATTCTATTCATGGGAAAGGTTCTCTCTGTATGTATGTGAGAAACAGAGTGATTAAGAAGAGAAAGAGAGAGAGAGACAGAGACAGAGAAAGAGATAGAGAAAGAGAAAGAAATATTAGAAGATGAAGGGAGTATAGAATATCATATCCTATTCATGGGATACCTTACCTCTGTATGTGTCTGTATAAGAGAGAGAGAGAGAGAGGGGGAGAGGGGGGGGCAATAGAAAAGGAAAAAGGAGAATATAAAAAGTTTTTAATGCTTTTCATGGGATGGGATCACTATATGTGTGCAATTTTTATATATATATATATATATATATATATATATATATCCATGTGAGTCGGTAAGATATATATATATATATATATATATATATATATATATATATATATATATATATATAAAGTGAGAGAGGGGGGTTTGATAGAGTGTGTGTGTGTGTGTGACTAGGAGAATGCTGTGTGCGCACAAATAAATGGTGAACGGCCTAGAGAAAAGTGCCGATCCAATCAGTAAAATCGATTGCAAAACAATAAGAAAATAAAAATAGACAAATAAATAAAATAGAATAAAATAAAATAGAGAAAAAATAAGCAAATAAACAAAGAATAAATAATCAATAAACAAATACAAGATTGTCTAAAAAGCCGAAAACTTTACCTCCAGCACAACAAAAAAAAAAACGAAGGGAGTCCACACATTACCCACAAATGAATGTATGTACCATGATATAACTTTCATTACATTTGAAGCTTCGATTTGCAATCGCTTTTTCCTAAATTATGGGGATTTCTTTTCTCAATTGCAATTCACTGTCTCTCTCATTCACTCCCAGTTCTTTTTTCTCTGTTTTTAGTCTTAATTTCATGTACCTGCCCCCCTCTCTCTCTTGTTCTCTCCCCTTTTCACTCTCACTAGTTCTCTCTCTCGTTCTCTCCTATTTTCATTCTCACTCTCTCTCTCTCTCTCTCTCTCTCCCCCCTTTTAACTCTCACTCTCTCTCTCTCTCTCTCTCTCGTTCTCTCCCCCTTTCATTCTCACGCGCTTTCTTTCTCTCTCTCGTTCTCTCCCCTTTTAACTCTCACTCGCTATCACTCTCGTTCTCTCCCCTTTTCACTCTCTTTCTTTCTCTCTCTCTCTCTCTCTCTCTCGTTCTCTCCCCTTTTCACTCTCACTCGCCCTCTCCCTCTCTCTCTGGTTCTCTCCACTTTTCATTCTCACTTGCTCTCTCTCTCTCTCTATCAATCTCTCTCTCTCTCCCTCTCTCTCGTTCTCTCCCCTTTTCACTCTCACTCGCCCTCTCCCTCTCTCTCTGGTTCTCTCCACTTTTCATTCTCACTTGCTCTCTCTCTCTCTCTATCAATCTCTCTCTCTCTCTCCCTCTCTCTCGTTCTCTCCCCTTTTCACTCTCACTCGCCCTCTCCCTCTCTCTCTGGTTCTCTCCACTTTTCATTCTCACTTGCTCTCTCTCTCTCTCTCTCTCTCTCTCTCTCTCTCTCTCTCTTTATGATTTGGATCTTTCATTTATTCTGTGATTCTCATCTTCATTTATTTTATTTATTATTTATTTATCAATTTATTTCAAAAGATATTTATATTTTACAATTTCTTTTGTATTTTAGGTATTCTTTATGCCAGTATTTTTTGTTCCGCCTTTTCTACTCTCTCTCTGTCTCTCTCTGTCTCTCTGTCTGTCTGTCTCTCTCTCTCTCTCCCATTCTTTATTCTATCCTTCTCAATTTTTTTCTTTCATTCTTTTTTCCTTCTTTCCCATCTTCTTTCCTATTCCAGTTCACTTACGAATTTTCTAATTCTTTTTCATTCATTTATTTATTCATTTATTCTTTCTTTCTTTCTTTCTTTCTTTCTATCTTTCTTTTCGATTTTTTACTATTTCTTTCTTCTTCTTCTTCTTTGTTTTATTGACGTAACATCTGTTCTTAATTTTTATTCATATACTCAGGGAATTCTTATTCTTGTTCTCCATTAATTCTTTTTCCAAATTCTTATTCTGTTTCGTATTTCTTTTTTCTTATTCCTGCTCTTATTTGATTATTTTCCAAATCCTGATTCTTGTTCTTATATAACTCTTATTACTAATTCTAGTTTTTTTTTAAATTCTTATTCGAAATTCTTATGATAGACGTTTTTTCTTATTCTTGATCTTCCTTCTCGTGAATCCTTCGTTCATTTGTCTCTTTTTTTTAATTCCTTTTTTTTTCTTACTTCTTCATTCAAACGTCATCATTTTCCTCGTTTTTTACATTTAATTTCGATTCCAAATTCTTCTCATAGTCCTCCTTTGCATTTATTAATCATAGAATAATAGTAAAAATCGATTCCGAAGAGAGGTCGATTTTTGATTGTTGGCCCAGAAATCGTTTATTCAGTATATACCTCGTGTACAGGTCGACCGCACTTTGCATCCTAACCAATCTGAAATAAGATCGGGCTGTCAACAATTTTAAAGTTCAATATTTATCTATCTATCTATCTATCTATCTATTTCAGTCTGTTAACATGTATCTATCTATCTATCTATTAGCTATCAAAGATTTTAATCTGGTTCCAGAAAGTTGCCTATCTTCAAACTTATGGTGGATGAATCTGAAATGTCTCACTTTAATCGCATATCTTCAATAATTCGACTAACATAGTTCTTTCATAAATGACGCAGGAACATCGGTCGATAGGAATACACCGACTGCTTCTCTACAGAAGGGTAAGACCGCTCCAACGAGTGTCCTTGATATGACACTTAAAAATCTGATGCTGATGTTTCAGTGATGCTGGAGTTTTGGGGAATGCGGAGTACCCCTTTATTGCAATCGCTACAAGGTCCATTCTGGCGTGGAATGGTAGCACCTGATAAGGGTCCTATCTATGGGTTAAATAGAACTTAATGGGGTTTTTCTACTGATTACTTATGCTAAGATGAATTGTTTAAAATAGAACTGTTTTGACATCTAAACTGTATACTTATGCTATATTGAATTATCTGAAATAAAACAGTTTTGACATTAACTCTGTGTATTGCCCAGTCGGCTGGGGCTGTAGAATACACCGACTGATTCTCAGGGGTAAGACCACCCCCAATGAATGTCCTGATATGACACTTAACCAACTGAAGGTGAGCTTTGGGGAATGCAGAGCACTCCTCCATTGCCGTTGCTCCCTGGCCCACTCTGGCCCGGAATGGTAGCACTTGATAGGGCCCTATCTATGGGTTAAATAGAACAAAACTGCATACTTATGCTAAACTGTATTGTTTGAATTAGAACTGTTTGACTAAACTGAATAGCTTGAAATAGAAATGTTTTTGACAATTAAACTGTACTTACATTCAAACTGCGTGTTAATGCTAAATCGATTTGTTTGAAATAGAACTGCTTTTGACATTAAAAAAGTACTTACACTAAACTGAATTGTTATATATAGAACTGTTTTGACACTTAACTGTGCGTAAATAAAACGTGTGCTTATACAACACTGGTTTAGCTGAATTAGAATTGTTTGAATAAACTGAATAGTTTGAAATAGAAATGTTTTCGACAATTAAACTAAGTACTCATGCTAAAACAAATTCTTTCAAATAGAACTGATTATTTGCATAAAAATGGATTTGGCGTTAAATAAACTACATAGGTTGATATGCCATGAAGCCCAACGAACAAAATATCAAATCAATTGGTCGTGAAAAATTATTCACATTTGAATTCTACCAAAATAAAAGATTTCTAAGCAAACTAATTTACATATAATTATATTCGTTGGAATAACACATTGCTTTACATTTGGCTACATAAATTCTTATTATTCAGTAGTTAACCAATGTTGCCTCTATATATACTGTTAGTTTGACCTAAAAACATCGGGTGAGTACAACACCACTCCTCGATTTAATGTTGTCATAGTATTGAAATATGTTTATAAATATGGTGACATCGCAACATAATGACTATTGAATACTTCTATTCTCACCTGTAGAATCTCAGTGCACCAATCCCACAGGTAGAGAGTAGTGAAATCCAAAATAGCACTCATCCCACAGGAACGTGACCTTGTTCTCATCCTATATATATATATTTATATACATGGGAAAAAAATAGGTGGCTAAGTAAATAGTATCGAAATTAATATAAACATTAATATTTCCCTTACAAAAATTCATTACATTGACATAGCACATAAAAGTTATTTATCGAACTTAAAATAAATAAAATAAAATAAACAAAAAAGTTAAATTACCGTAATTATAACTGACGGAAGAATTTTGGAATTAAAATAAATAGGTAATAAAAAAACGGAAATTCAATAAAACGAGGAGGTAACTCTTCACCTCTCCCCCTCCCCTTTCCTCCTGTGTCTATTCTGTTTTATTTATCCATTAGATCTGAAGAAGTCCTGTCATATTTTTCTTCGTGTTTTTTGGTTTACACCAGAAACGCAAAACAGGATGGAAATAGATTTATAATCCTAAAATAACCGCTCTTTGTTTTTTTCTTTAAAAAAAAGTATATATATATATATAAACATATGTGTGTCTGTGTGTATGTGTGTGTGTGTATGTGTGTGCATGTACGTTTATGTAAGATGATGATTATAACAGCAGCTGAACGACCACTTACAACCCATCACGAAAACTATCAAAATTAGACGAACCAGACATGCGGGACACTGCTGGAGAAGTCGGGACGAGCTCATAAATCATGTACTCCTGTCTTAAATGTCTGTAACGAATGACTGACGTTAAATTTTTACTATCATATAGTAATGCATGAACACATAACTTTGAGCAACCAAATAATGAATAATAAATAGAAATATTCTTGTTACATAGTGATATCTAATTCATTAAACTGTATAGAAAAAAAAATAGACCAGGCTCGTTTAAAAATGCATCCACAAAATGAGTTTACAAATCATATATCTTTGATAAATATACAAAGCCGGATTTGGCATTATATAAGTAACAGTTGTTGATATGCCATAAAGCCTAATCGAACAGAGCTTATACATAATAGAATTACGGAATTTTTTTTTTAAGCTGCTGCTTTGTGGACTAGTTCAATATTGCTTGCAGTATTCATATGTAGTTGCCGTCACGCTTTTTCTCCATCCGTTTAGTTAGCGTCTATGGAAATTTACAAAGCTTTTTGCTTAGATGTGGCACAAGGCCATATGAAAGGGGCACCCAATGAGACTCGAACAAGTTAGCGTCTATGTATCTCATCCATATAGCAGTTTCGACACCACCGGAAGAAACTGCATTTCATTTTATCAGTCATGTCTGACATCCATATGACTCACAGCTTATAGTTAGCTGTCCATGCCTTTGCTTGTCTCGTATCGATGTCTGGTTCGGTTGATGAGACACTATTTCCTTGTTAGGTAAACTTACTCAAACCACATGTTTAAATGTAAAAAAGTAAAGTTGGCGACCGTAGTTCAGGGTAACCAGAAGGCTCCCTTTCCAATAGTTACTACACCGGGGTGTTAGAGAGGGCGCTACTTCTTTCCCTGGATTGCTCCACTTTACCCTTGATACGTACCTTATATTGCTGAGTGTTAGGTAAGGAGGTATCAAGTACCATTTTTAAGCTTTTTGGTATGACGCGACCTGGGATTGAAAGCAGGTCTCCCAGATCATTGGCGAACACTCGACCTACTGGATTTTACCCACTGAGCCGGTAAATGTTTAAATGAACACGGCTAGAATTTTAGTATTTCACTATTTGTAAAATAATTAGGGACTTTGGTCGATTACGAGTTGTTTCCAATCAAGATTTACTGGGGTTCCATCGGAGGATGTAAAAAATGAACATATATTAAAAAAGCAAAGACAGATGAAAGTGAGAAAACAAATCGGTGAATAGTTCCGGTTGGCAGGAAGAAACTGAAACAAAAACCTTTAGGACAGTATAAGATAGAAAAGAGTAATCGGGGACAGTTAGAAACCACACGCGGGCACAGCTCTTTGTGCAGTCTTCACACTTAAACTAGTAAACAAATTCACGTACATAGGAAGCAGCGTCGAATCAACCGAAAAGGAAATCGAAACGAGGTTAACGAAAGCATGGACAGCTATCAATAGGCTATCGATTATATGGAAATCAGACCTAATCGATAAAATGAAACTTATGTTTAATAGCCATATAAAGTTTAATATTTTATTAAGTAATATTTCATGGTTATATGTCTGAAACGCGTATATATCTACCTATATATCTAACTGCAAAAATTTAACTATAACCGGAATAAGTGATACATATTCCGGTAACTAACGCAAAAACTCTCGGCTTCACCATCTGCTTTAAAATTTGTAATTATCACTAAATTTAAATAATACTAAATTTCATGTCTGGCTTTTTTGTCACCAATGTGCTACTGTAATCAGATATTTATAACTGTTTGGTGTTAATGAATGGATTTTGAAATTCTATATTTTTTTACCAGTTTAGGAAAAAAAAGTCATTACATGTTTTTCGAAGAATAAAAGACATAAAAACAAGATGAAGATGCTGCAGAATTAATTCGAAGCGTAAATTTCCGATCAGAACGAGAAACCGAAAATGAGTAAAAGAACAAAAGGAAATAAAGTCCTGGTGAAATATTATAGGAATGTTTGCGCAAAGGACACCTTAGGAGAGAAAATGAATTTTTGATTGCTGTATTGGAAGAAGTTAGGAAATGTATTGATCTAGACGCATAAGTAGGTTCTCATTATCTAGTTGGCATTTGGTGCGTTTAGTTTTTATTCACACTAGTTATAGCTTTTTATTGTACAAGTGGGTACTAAAAACTTCACAATTTGACCCAAATACTGAACGAGTAATAAAGATTAAATAGACATGCTATAACGCATATTAATCCAACATTCTATGGCTCACTGTGTCTTAAGTTTCTTCGTAAACTTAGATAATAGAATGTCTGAAAATATTTAAGATATCTGAACAAGTCATAAACTTCATCAGGAGAGCGAGGAAAAGTTGGAGTGTGGAATTAGTAGCAGGAGAACAAGCACTAGCAAATATTAAAGTCCAAAGACACACCTCCCAGGTTAACTCATTCACACCCCTGCTATTTGTTTTTGCAGGGGTGCCGGCTGTTGAATATTACTGTTTCTCTGCAAAAGGGTAAGACCCCCCAACGGGTATCCTGGATATGACACTAAACAATTTGATGAAATTCCAGTGATGCTGGAGCTTTGAGGAATGCGGAGTACCCCTTCACTGCAATCACTCCCAGGTCCACTCTGGCCCCGAGCAGTAGAAACGGATAGGTTCCTATTAATGGGTTAAACAGAAGTGCACTGTGAACTTGTGCCCAACTGAATTGTTTGAAAAAGAACTGTTTTGACATTTAACTGTATGCAGATATAATCTATACTTATGTTAAACTGAATTGTTTGAATTAGAACTTTGACTAAACTGAATCGCTTGAAATAGAACTGTTTTTACAATTAAATGTGTAGTCATACTTTACTGAAATGTTTGATAGAGAATTGATTATTTGTATAAAAATGGATTTTGCATTAAATAACCTACAAAGGTTGATATAACAAAAAAAAAAAAAAAAAAAACAACCCACCAACATTGCAATGATTCTGCAAAATCATTCACTAAAGCCAATGCAAAATCTCATGAAATAAGGAACTCCCTCCTGTATATGGATGCCATAAGAATATTTGACAAAAATGCAAAAGAACGCGATAACCTTATACAAACTATTTAGACCATCAGCCAAGATATAAAAACTGAATTTGGAAATGAAAAAAAATGGGGAATAGAGAGAAAAAAATGACGGAATAGAGAGAAAAAAAATGACGGAATAGCACTGGCAAATGAGAAAAGTAAAAGAATACATTAAAAAAAGAAAAGAAAAAAGGAAAACTACAAATATTTTGGGATATTATAAGGGGACACCGTCAGTTAAATGATAGACAAAATAAGAAATCCCTCCTCTGACCCAGATAGTTAATACTTGATAACGTTCGATTTTTGGGTCAGATGGAATTGTTCAATAATTTTTCTAATTAATTTACTCATTTCAGAGTTTTCACATCACCACTGGTTGATGGTTTTCCACTGGAGTCTAAGTGACAGCAAGTCTTTTTAAATCTTCATGACTCTTTTTTGTATTCTGGCCGATCTCAATAATATTGTTGTTTGGATAGTCTCCTCTCGTCCTCTTATTTCCAAGTCCTCCAGACTCTGTACGAATCCTTTGGTGAGTGTACCGAGTGCACCAACTACTATTGGTATCCCCATTATTATTATTATTATTATTTTGAGTCTTTCGAGAGTTTTTCACCACAGCAAGAGCTGACAGTTTTCCACTGGAGTCTAAGTGACAGCTTGTCTACTCAAGTCTATAGGATTCTTCTCAGTATTCTGGCCGATCTCATCAATGCTGTAGTTTGGATACTCTCTTCTGGTCCTCTTATTTCCAAGTCTTCCAGTCACTATACGAATCCTTTGGTGACTGTACTGAGTGCACCAACGATAATTGGTATCACCGTTATTGTTATCATTATAATAATAATTATTATTTTGACTCTTTTGAGAGTTTTTCACAACAGCAAGAGTTGATGGTTTTCCACTGGAGTCTGAGAGATAGTCTCCTCAAGTTTCAAGGACTCTTCTTAGTATCCTGGCCTGTCCCAACAATGCTGTAGTTTGGATGGTCTCCACTCGTTCTCTTATTTTCAAGTCCTCCGGTTCATGAACAGTACCGAGCGCCCTAATTACTATTGGGATAACCGTCACTTTCATGTTCATAGTTTTTTCAATTCTCTAGCAAGGTCTAGGTACTTATCTCTCTTTACGTTTTCCTTCAATTTTACGCTGTGGTCAGCCGGAACGACAAAATACATTATTCCGTTAGTTCTTTTTTGTTGCTGGTTATTACTGGATGTGGTCGTCTGGCCGAATTTATATGATCTGTTTGTATCTTAACATCTCAAAGGATTTTGTGCGTCTCAGAATTGCACAGATTTTGTGTCTAAAAAATCCCTATTATTATTGTTATTATTTGAAACTATGCTGTTGTATGCAAATTATTTATATTACAAAGGAATACTTGTTAAAAGAATTATTGATGTTAAATAACAACACCTGAAACCATTTAACTGTATGCAAAAAATGATTGACATCAAATTGAATTATTAGTGTTACTAAAATAATAATTGAATAATTGAAACACACACACACACACACACACATATACATATATATATATATATATACGCTCCCCAAAGTGGATCGAGCACTCTGGTGAAGGAATTTACGCTTGCCACTCGCATAATGCAAAGCTCTTCGAACAAATTGAGCGCTCTGGTATCCGGTAAGGCAAAAATGTAAACAAACTAAGGCTGCTACATAATGCCTTATAATTCCCGAGCTGACGTGATTCGTTTGTTGGCTGAGCTGTATGATACTGAGTCTAACGTAAAGTTGGGCGGGTTTAGATCCCAGCTTTAAGCGTCCTACGTGTATAGCCACACTGAAGAGTTGTGATACAACGAAACAGTCTGTCTGAGGATGACAATATATATATATATATATATATATGTATATAAGCAGGACTAGACATCAAAAGACTCGCATGAGTTTTATTTTATGTGCTATATCGAACATGGCCAGAGGCTCAAATCACTGAAATGCATTGCCAATCTTCTAATGATATGGCATAAAATGCCGACCACCAAAACAATTAGGAGAGTCCTGAGGATATGAGAAATATTTGCTGCTACTCAGATACCAGGGAAAAACTACCAGTTGAAATGAGTCTGAATTTGAATAATAATAATAATACTCCTATGGGACTTTGACATACACACGAATCGCCTAATCTTGGTCAGAAGACCAGACTTAATAATAATCAAAAAAAAAAAAAAAAAAAAAAGAAGAGAATATGCAAAATTGTCGACTTTGCTGTCCCGGCTGACCACAGAATAAAACTGAAAGAATGTGAAAAGAAGGACAAGTAGCTCAACCTTGGTAGGGAATTGAAAAAAAACTATGGAACATGAAGGTGACAATTATACCAACTGTAATTAGAGCGTTTGGAACAGTAAATAAAGGATTACTTTAGGGACTGGAGGATTTGGAGGTTGGCAGACGAGTACAAGACCATCCAAACTATTACATTATTGAGAACGGCCAGAATACTGAGCAGAGTCCTGGAGACTTGAGGAGACTTGCTGTCACTCAAACTCCAGTGAAAAACTCTAATGAGTAAATAATAATAATCAAAGCGAGAATAGATAAGACGCAACAAAACTAAGTGTAGGCAATGCAGTGACAGAGACCAGACGATCTATCATATCATAAGCGAATGCAGCAAATTAGCACAGAAGGAGTATAAGGTGAGACACGACTTGGTCGGCAAGGTGATGCACTGGGAAATGTGTAAGAAATTTAAATTCGACCATACAAATAAATGGTATATGCACAAACCAGCACCTGTCATAGAAAAGGACACGCATAAACTCCAATGGGACTTTAACATACAAACAGATCACCTAATCCCGGCCAGAAAACCAGACCTCATAATAATCAACAACAACAAAAAAAAAAAAAAGAGAGAATTTGCAAAATTGTCGACTTTGCTGTCCCGGCGGACCACAGAATAAATCTGAAGGAAAGTGAAAAGAAGAATAAGTACCTCGACCTTGCTAGAGAATTGAAAAAGCTGAGGATCATGAAAGTAACGATTGTGCCAATTATGATTGGCGCGTTAGGCACAATAACTAAAGGATTATAAAAAGGCCTTGGGGACTTAGAAGTTGGTGGACGGGTAGAGACTATCTAAAAGACAGCATTGCTGAGAACGACCAGAATCCTGAGACGTGTCCTGGAGACTTGAGGAGACTTGCTGTCACTCAGACTCCAGTGAAAAACCATCAGCTAAACCATCAGAATAATAATAATAATAAGAAGAAGAAGAAATTGACCATACTACCTAAGGGTATATGCCCCAATCAAACTCACTTACTCCAAAGCAGTAGTCGGGCACCTCTGGTTGTGTAATGGTTAGTAAGTTAGACTAGCAAACCTACACGAGTGAGTTCGAGTCTCATTGGGTGCCCCATTCATTTGGCCTTGTGCTAAATCGAAGTAAAGACCTTCGTAAATTACTACTCCAAAGCAGTAGTCCAGCACTTTTCCAATTATGCCATTATATTCACTTCAGTAATTTAAAAAAAAAGTCAAGCAGTGGTTAATTATCTGATTCCGAGACGGTGCATAAGAATATTAAGAATCACTAATTGCTTCTCCTCAGATAGCGTCGTCATCTGCCTTGAAAGAAAGTCAGAAAAGGAATGTAAGCAATTTCCTTTTTTGTTTGTTTGTTTTTCTCACGGATTTTAAAAGTCTTTATTGTGTTTTCTTATCTCACGCGTCTGCGATAATGACATTATATCATTATTTGTTGAGCTTTGCTTAGATATGGCACCGAGGACTCAAGTTGCTAAATGCATATGCTGCTGCTTTAGTGGTCACCCATCTAGGTATTGAACATGCTCAGCGCTTCTTAACCACTGCGTGACTTGACCGTAAGTCCTAGGCTGCATCTAGTGTCCACACAGGTATGATATACGTAAATCTTAGCACGTCCATGTGTTGGGGTCTATTAGAGAACGTATCATATGAGTTTGTCCTTATTTCTCCAGTAGTATCCCACATGTCTTAATTCAATGGTTTTAGAAATGGTAGACAGGTAGCTGCACAGCTGCTGTTTTGACGGTAGTTGATTCGAGGATATGTTGAAGTCAGCATGTTGTTTTCTTGGGTAGTTTCCGTGTAGCTCTAGTGCTTAAAATTCAGAAGAAAATTAATATTATATGTAAAAATTGGTAGATGTGTACTTATTTCTGGGTGATATTCTACATTACACGTGAACGAGAATAATTACTTTGATCTATCTATCTATCTATCTATCGATGCTTCGCTTTCTATTCATATATCTCTATTTAATAATACCTATCTCAATCTATCTCTATCTATCTATCTTTCTATCTATGTTTTTCTGCACTCGTTCACTTTCTTTGTTTTTCTTTTTCTTTTTATTTCCATTCCTCCTTTCTTATTGCTCAGTCGGCTGGAGCTGTAGAAGACACCGACTGCATTTCTACAGGGGGCTAAAACTCCCACAACAAGTGACATTAAAACATCAGATAGCGAGACTCCAGCCTTGGAGAGGTGGGAAATTAGGAGTACCCCTTCATTGCTATTGCTCCTAGGTACATTCTGACCCGGAGTGGTAGTACCTGATAGGGCCCTATCTATGGGTCAAATAGAACAAATTAAGTGTGCAGACAAATGACTGTTGTTAAATTGTAACTTATATAGCAATACAAGAAACCTTTTAACTGAGTGAAAAAAGAGCTCAGTCTGGTTTAAGAATGCTATCTACCAAATATGTTTACAAATTAAATATATATTCAATATATGTGTATAAATTGGATTTGGCATTAGATTACCTGCAATGGTTGATATGCCATAGAACCAAACCAAAACAAACCAATCCTTATTAGTTATTCTGTAGTTACTCCGAGTCGTAAAATAAGCCGACTGTATACCCTGAAAAGGGATACGACTCTCTTAGAAACTGGTGTCCTGGAGAGGAGAGAAAACAAGCAGCATCACATGGTGAGGCTTCAATTGTATGGAATATAAATCACTGTCAGGTCCACTCAGACATGAAATAGTCGTACCCGTTTTGATTTCCTTTGTGGTTCAAATAGATCTATTGTTTTCTGGGTTTTTTTTATTTGAACTGGTTTGGAATAATAGTAATGAAGGAGAACTCCAGACGTTCCAGATGTCTAGAATTGGATCTTTACCAGAAGATGCAAGTTTGGTGTCATACACAGGACCCCCTGACCCAGTCTACTGTGGCTACTGAATACACTGACTGCATTTCTGTAGTAGAGTAAGAATCTTCAACGAGTGTCCTGGATATGACACTAAAGAATCTGATGGTAAGGCTCCATTAATCCCGGAGCATTGAGAAATGCAGAATAACTCTTTATTGTCATCAGTTCCAGCTCCACTCAAGCCCGGAGTGGTAGCACCTGATAAGGTCCTATCTATCGGTCAAATAGAACGAAACTGAATTTTTTACATTTAACTGTGAGTAAACTAAGAACTGTGTACTAATGCTAAACTGAATTGTTTGAAATAGAACTGTTTTTGGCATTTAAACTTCGTACTTATGCTAAACTGAATTGTTTGAAATAAAATTGTTTATATGTTTAAGAATAGATTTGCTTTTAGATAACATACAATGTTTGATATGCCATAAAACCAAATGAAACCAAATCCTATATATTTGATATATATGTATAAACGGGATTTGGCATTAAATAAGCTACAATGGTTGATATGCCATAAAACCAAACCAAACCAATCCAAATCTTATATATTTTATATATATGTATAAAGAGAATTTCTGCATTAAATAACTTACAATGGTTGAGATGCCATAAAGCCAAACCAATCCCAAATAAACCAAAGGAAACCAATAACCATTTTTTAATGGAGGGAGTTTTACCCCTTTTCTAGCAATAGAATTTATTATAAAACCCAGAAACAAGACACATGAAGAATGGAATTTGAGGAAAGAAAATTTAAAGAATAAAGTAAATAAATACATGAAAAAATAATGAAAGAAAGAATGTAAAATTAATTAAGGCAGATGAAATGAATGACAGATGAAGTGATAGAAGGAAGAAAAAGGAATGAAAGAAAGAAAACAAAAAGAGAATAATATAACAGATAGAAGAAAGAATAAAATAGGAAAGAAAAATGAAAAATAAAAAAAATGTAGAGAAAAAGTGAAAAAAGAGAATAAATGAATGCGTGAATGAAAGAAATAAAAGAGAAATTTGAGAAGAAAAACAAAAACGTTGAGAGGTAAGACCTCCACCTCCATTAAAAGGGAGATAACCAAGGTACCGTACAAAACTGCCTCTGGCGATTTTAAGGGCTAAAATGGCTAAAGTGAAATTTTTTACTGTTTGATAAGACTGTGAATAAAATGTCAATACGAGCATACAATAAATGAGATTTCCTAACCTCGAGGCATAAGATAACTTAGACGTGTTGACATCCTCTTAAAATTAATCAATGATATAAAAGAAACGGATAGAAGATGTATTGGATGTGCCCGTGGTGTAATGGTTATCGTCGACACGAGTTCAAATCCTGGACGAGACTGTTAGCATTTCACATAGAAAGGTATGAATCCTATTATTCTCCCTCCAGCTATGGGTAAATAGTAGAGCAGACTTGGTTCTTCAGCCTTGGTGAGGCAACTAGTCTAAGAGAAGGAAAACTCTGCATTCAAACCTGTTAAACTCCGCTTAAAAATTGACCTTGTGTCATATACTGCCCGAGCGAAGGGGTTGGTAAATATGGATAGAAGATGTATCAATGGGCTGCTAAGCTACAATGCAAAAAGTGCTCAATACTAAGTAGAGCAAAACAGTATCGATAATTACTTAGTGAGTCCGGAACTAACCTACTATAGTTTCGCCTAAGCGGCTCATCAGGGTACCTAATCCCGACTCTCTCTCTTTCTCTCTCTCTCTCTCTATACATATATATATATAAACAGAGGCAATGCCTGCTAGGACATCAATATTTCATTTTTATTAGTTTACACAATATTTCCTCGAAGCCGCTCAGCTAGCCGTTGTTTTTTTTTTGTTTTTTTTTTTTTTTGCTTTTTATGATTTTAGTTCCATCATGAAAAGATTTGTGGTCTGGGCATAAATAAAATTGAGTACGCCTATATATATATATATATATATATATATATATAATTTGGAGTGGACCAGGGTATAATGGTAATGAAGAGGTACACTAAATTACCCAGAGATCGACATCCGATGGTTTCGTGTCTTATCCAAGATAATAGTTTGGGTGGGGAGAGTCTTAAACTTCTTTTAAGACGCAGTCGTATATTCTACAGCCCCAACTGACTGGGCTGTTTAAAAGAGACAAAAAGAGATGTTATCGAATTGACGAGAGAGAGAGAGAGAGAGAGAGAGAGAGTGTGTGTGTGTGTGTGTGTGTGTGTGTGTGTGTGTGTGTGTGTGTGAGAGAGCGAGAGAGAGTGGAAGAGAGAAAGAGAGTGAGAAAGAGACAGACATGAATTTTGCCAGAGACCTCCAAATTTATTTAAAACAATTGACCATTGAAATATAAGAAGCGGAATAAGTGACAAAGGGTGAAGCTGCCAATATTTCACCCAGCAGTAACGTTTTTGGGAAAGGCATGAATATACCCATTCCTTTCCCCTATTTATGGTTAAATACTTGGTTAATTTGGACTGTTTAACTATGATATGCCAACCAGTCTAGTAGAAGGAAAACTTCACACCACTTAAATATTGACCTTTTGCTGAATCCTAATCGTGACGGAGGAATTGGTTAAACACATTCTGACTTTAATACAATGATGGGAGGGAACATTTTGTAAACAAACTAAGGGACATTTTTTTAAAGTTATTGTATTCATTTATTTATTTTTTTTTTTTTTACCATAGCTAAAGAAACTTGTGAAACGATGTTCCAAGTAGCTTGAACTGCAGGTTTAAAAGTTGACCTGGTGTCTAATCCTGACCGTGAGAAGTGGTGGAGGTTTAAATACAAACATAGAAATAAGGGAATAACTGAAATCTGCTGAGAAGTTATGTGCTTTAAATGTAATGAATGAAAAGAACTAGTGAAACCAAAGAAAATGAAGAAAATCCAAAGAGAAAAATAGATTAAAAAATAGTTATAAGAGACTCGAATGCAATTTTCCAATCGCCGGCGAAGACGCTAAAGCAAAATTTTTTTTAAAAAATATCAAGTTGGCGGGAAAAAAAGGCGGGAAATGTTGCGAAGATTGCTTGTAATTCAATTAGAAAAATTCTCACCATTTCATAAGGCATTTGCCTCATTGCTTACAAAATTAGTTTTGTATTTAATTCTATTTTAATTAGGTTTTTGGAGAAACGCGGCCGACTTCTAACACAAACTTTTATTTCAGTCGAACGTTTTTATTTTCTTTTATTTTATTTATGAATATTTTTCAACGGGAAATTAAACTGTCGACCATCTTCATTTCTTTTCTTTTTTTCTTCTTGATTCTCTTCCACTTTGCGATACTTTCTTTCATTTGATTATTTTATCTTTTTCTTTTCTCTTTCTTTGATTTTTCTTGATTAATTCTTTCTTTTTTCTTTGTTTATTCATCATCAGGACGTTAGATATTCGTTAAAATGGTGTTTTCTTGAAGTGTTATTTTATTTTTTCATTTTTTGTTTAACGGAGTTTATTCTCATTATTTTATAATCAGGAGACACTCTAAAAGTCATGCCTCCTATTATTTCTAGAGAAGCAGCAGATAAAGACAACACAATAGCACGAGTGGATAGAGCAAGTTACCTGCGACAAAATGTAATTTTCCATATAGTTACTAGGGCTAGTAATGCATTTTTTATTGCATTGAATACACTAATGAGAGTCACTCTGAAGGCAACGCGCACTACTCGGTTTGATTGGGTTAGTTTTTATGGCATATCAACAATTGCTGGTTATTTAATGCTAAATCCTCTTTATATATATATCAAATTTCAAAGATTGTGTCGTATTGATTTTTATGGCATATCGACCATTGTAGGTTATTTAATGCTAAATCCTCTTTATACATAAATATTAGATAATTATTGTATATGGGTTGGTTTGGTTTTATGACATATAAAACATTGTAGATTATTTAATGCCGAATCCTCTTTATACATATATATTGAATATACAGAATTTAGTTTCGTTTAGTTTTATGGTGTATCAACCATTGAAGTTTATTTATTACCAAATCATCTTTATACATACATATTGAATATATATGATTTGTTTTGGTTGGGTCTTATTGCATATCAACAACTGTAAATTATCTAATGTCAAATACAATTTATATATATATTCTAAATATATGAGATTTGGTTGGGTTAGTTTTTATTGTATATCAACAATTATATATGATTTAAGGCCATATCCTCTTTATACATATATATTAAATAGATATGATTTGGTTTGGTTGGGTTTTATTGCATATGTACAATTGTAAGTCATTTAAGGCCATATCCTTTATATATATATATATATATATATATATATATATATATATATATATATATATATATATATATAATAGATATGATTTGGTTTGGTTGTGTTTGATTGCATATTAACAATTGTTGGTCATTTTAGGCCATATCCTTTTTATACATATATATAAAATAGATATGATTTGGTTTGGTTGGGTTTTATTGAATATCAACAGTTGTTGGTCCTTTATGGTTATATCCTTTTTATACATATATATAAATTAGATATTTGTAAACATTTAATCAATCATATTTTTAAACCAGCCAGGGCTCATTTTATCGACATACCGTTAAATGATTTCGAGTATTGCTATGTAACAGTAACAATATGATTTACTAAGAATTTGTTCGTGCATATCAACATATGAGTTATTAGTAATTCAATTTTTAAAGGAATTAGAAAAGACTTTTTAACGTCTAAGTATTGTTATTGTTTCTCTATTGAGAAATGGTTTCAAGGGAGTGTTCTCGTGGTGTAATGGTTAAACCACTAGACTGCGGAATCGTTGCAAGCGAGTTCAAACTCCAGTTGTGCAAATACATTCACTTTCGGACAAATGTACTTAGGAAAGGTATGAACCTCCCAACTATGGGTTAAATAATACCACTACTTTTCTTCTAGAAGGATGAATTTGGCATTAAATAACCCAAGAATGTTAATATGCCATTAAAAAACAAGCAAATGAAAGGTTTCAGTTCTTGTGATCTAACACTAATCATTCTATTAAATATCAATCATTTGCTTTTACACAGTGAAATGGTTACAAGAATTGTTTTTTTTTTATCATAATTATTTTATCGAGCATTATTCATTAATTTCCACCCCATTAGATGATTCCAATTATAATTACGTATCCCAAGCAATTCACTTAAACATCAGTCATTTCTTTACACCCGTAGCTAAATTATCAAACACGTCTATTCCTAACAATTTCTTTCAAATCACTTGTTTGCACACAGTTTAAATGTCAAGCAGTTCTATTTGACCCAGAGATAAGACCTATCAAGTGCTACCACTTCGGGTCAGAGTATATCAGGGAGCAATAGCGATGAACGAGTACTCCATATTTCCCAAGGCTTCAGCATTTACGGAGCCTCGTCAGCAGATTGCTTTGTGTGATATTCTGGACCCTCGTTGGCGAAAGTTCAGCCCTCTACAGAGATGCAGTCCGTGTATTCTACTCCCCCCAGTCGACTGTGCTTGAAAATTGGGTTTGAAAATTCCGGCCAAAAACCAGCCATCATTTTCGCTTTGTTGTTGATAACAGCTTGTAGTCAGATAAAATGGTGTTAAATATTAAAATATAGAGATATAAAATGTAAACTTTCGCTTAGAAGAAAATTGACTTTTTTTTTTAAAAAGAAGGTGTTAGCATATATTTTCGTGTAAAAAAGGTCGAACCTCCTGATATTTATCGATGCTGGGGGAAGATTGGCCAAAACCAAAAATTAGATCAGAGCGCAATTAGTTGATTGGCAATGCATTTTAGTGATTTGAGCTTCGGGCCATGTTCGATAAAGTTCAGAAAATAAAAAGTGTCTCAATCAGCAATTTCCCTGAATCATGTCAACAAAAGCTGAAAGTTTGATTGTAATTGGCCAAAAAATAGCAAAGCCTTCAGTGTACGGCACGATGGACAGTTAGTGATAGTTGACTGGCAATGCATTTCGGTAATGTGAGCTTCAGGCCATATTCGATATAGCTCAGAAAATAAAAAGTGTCCCAATCAGCTATTTCCCCGAACCATGTCAACAAAATCTGAAAGTTTAATTGAAATTGGCAAAAAAATATCAAAGTTTTTGGTGTACGATTGCGGGGACAGTTAGTGGTTTAGAATGAGTTAATGTTTTTTGAGAGATTAATCTAACTTTTTGTTGGTTGAACGTCTTTTCTCATCTAAGAATATTTGGTGATTTTCCAAACAAACTAACAGTAGATTGGTTCGGTTTGGTTTCTTTGGTTAATAGCATATAAACTTTCGTTGGCTATTTAAACCCAAAGGCTTCTCTTGAGAAGATACTATTTAACTCATACCGGAGGGAATAAGACGGTTTATATATTTTGCAAGGTTATTTCTCAGAAAGGATATCCAACAGCAAGACTGGAGTGCGAACTCTCTTGCAACAATCAGTCAAGACGACTGGGGCTGCAGAATAAGCCGACTGCATCTCTGCAGAAGGATAAGATTCGTCCAAGCAATGGTCCCAGTCCCACTCGGCTGGGGCTGCAGAATAAGCTGACTGCATCTCTGCAGAAGGATAAGACTCCTCCAAGCAATGGCCCCAGTCCCACTCGGCTGGGGCTGGAGAATACCCTGAGGGCAAAGAGTGTCCTGTTGCTGCAGAATATACCAACTACATATCTGAACTCTTCTATAACTGGTTTCAGATCTATGACAGGTTTCAGATCTGGAAATTGGGCAATATAGAGTAGCCCTTTTATTGCCATTACTCCCAAGTCTACTCATCTATGGGTCAAAACGAAATATTTACTCATTTACTATACTTGATAAGATTTAATAGCAAGCAAACAAATGATTAGTAATAAATGAAATTATTGATGTTGGATAGAAATACTTGAAGCTATCTAACTGTATGCAAACAAGTTATAAATATTAAATAGAATCATTAATGCGAAGTATCAATGCTCGTAACCGTTTAACTGTGTGCAAGTAAATGAACTTGTTGAAAAATATTACCTGCAAATTCTTTGTTTACGAATTATCTATATAATATATTGTTATATAGCAGAGAAAGACAGCAACGCTGATGTATACAAATATAATGTTTCTTCTCTTTTCTTTTTATTACCCAAAATGTACGTCTGGGCAGAGTGAGGGAAAGTCGGAAATGGCCGAGATACACTCACACAGGGGTGACAGTATAGTTTTTCTGCAAAAACTCTCTGCCTTTCTGCGTCGTACTGTCTGGGTTGAGATCTTCACTGGTTTATATAATTTTCCGGAAACCCACGCAATACTCGTGGTCACACATCTCACCTACACGTTGCGCGGGGATACGCTTCCTTCTTGCAAGACACCCACTTAATTTCAGCGGCATTTCCGCCGGTCTGCTTAGTTTCTGCTGGGGTACCTGCGTCCTGGTTACTTTAGGTAACAGGTACATTTCCTGCTATGCTACCCACACAATTTATGTGGCATAAAAGGTAAGAAAATGTCTAACATTTTTTAAAATATGCCATTATTGGCTAAAAGTAATGTCTCTCGTTCACTGAACCCATTTTAGATCAGATTTAAAAAAATCAAGAATGTATTTAGTTTAAATGGCATATCAACCTTCGTAGGTTATTTAATACCAAAGCCATCGTTATAAAGAAACAATGGTGGTATATAACTCCGAGTTCAATAGGTATAAGGAGCTGTATGCCTTCACACAGAGAATTTGTTTGAAAGAGAGCCTAACAGCATGACTGGACCTCGAACTCGTTTACGTTTTGTTATAACGCCTCCGGTAATCTTTAATGCCACCATCAAAACGTAATAAATCTTTCTTTTTTTTTTCAAAATTACAAGATAATTATTCAGTATCGCCATCATTCTATGCGCACATTTTTCCAGACACAAAGAAATATTTATCTCTATTTTCGTACTACTGCGCCTGCGCACAACACCTTCAAATTCGCCATCGAATAAAAAGATGTTCACTTTTAAACTCTTCTCTTTTTAGATTCCGATAATTGTCTCAGTTTAATTTGCCGATTTTCTTAAATTATGACATCTACTTTTCTTTTGATTTTCCTCATTGACATCAGTCGTCATAGTCTTTGCTCTTCAAACTTATTGTTGTCTCTTTTGCAACTTTTGATTCATCGAATCAAAACTTGCAGACATTTTTCTGCTCAATACAACAATTGACATCAATTGCTTCATGCGTCGATGAATACAAATCAACTTGCCGTTTTCCAGTGCCAAAAATTCTTACACTGACTTCTTTGCACATAAGTTGGACTTTCAACTTAAGACTCATGGCTTAGTCTCGTGAACGAAGATTAAGTAGAAGTTGGTTCTTATTATTCATATTGACTGCAAGCCCGCATCTTGCTGACAAGGCCAGTGCAGAGTAGGCAGATAGGCAGGAACTTTGTGGCTTCAGTTAAAGGTCTAGTCAGGGCTTGATAACGTAGTATTGCGGTTCATCCTTCGCTTTTTGTCCTTGAGAGTAGCTCACACGGGTGTTTACAAAAGCGGAGACAACATGTTTGGTGGTAAGACGACTAGTATTTTAAATACTAATGGGGGGGGGTCACAATTTTGCTGAGATGCACTCAACGTATTCTGCGGTGCCAAAAAATATTGAGAATAGAATAAGGCTTGATTGAGGCTTCTTTCAAAAACGTCTTTTCTTAGTTTACATTGCTAGAGCAGCTGGTGTGTTTAATCATGTTTCCTGAAGACAAAGTGGACGTGAGTTCGAATCTTACCGAGAAGTTAAGCGTTAATATCTCCGATCTCTGCCGTTTTCTCCTTGTTGTACAGTGATTTCTCGAGGGAGTAAGAACTTTTTTTTAAAGAAATTGAAAAAGAAGCAAATAAGAATTAAATTGAAAGAAAGTGCGAGTCGAATTTAATGATTCGTAATACTTCGTAAATGAGGCAATATGGTTAATGGTAAGACGCCAGATACTAGCTGGTCTTTTATGCAGCCCTCTCGACCATCTAGAAAATTTTCCCTTCTTTACGTCTTTTGGTTCATTTGAAGTGCTCGGTCTACATCACAAAATCTATCGGCTAGAAAAGGTCATTTTTTGCTAAAGTTATTTCTTTAGTATATTTTCCTCATTAAATGTTCCCATCAGTGAGAGCAACTGATAAAAAATGCGTTTCAGGAATGAAGCCTCACCATCAGATGGCTAAGTGTCATACCCAGTTGGAGTGTGGTCTTACCTCTTTGCTGAAACAGTCATCGTATTCTAACGCTAAAGCTGATAGAGAGGGTAAGTAGATGGAAATTGAATAACGAACACAACGTGTGAGGTAATTTCTGCATTCTGGTTGGAACTGACTCTTTCAGCATTTTTGAGTATTTCTCTCTCTCTCTCTCTCTCTCTCTCTCTCTCTCTCTCTCTCTCTCTCTCTCTCTCTGAGTGTGTCTGTGTGTACATTTTTTGTCTCTTCATATCCCACTCACCAAAAGAGAGGATGAATCGAGCAACCAATAATCTTTTATTGAGGGTGAGGAACTGTCTTGATACCCATCTTGGTCAAACAGTCTGTGACAAGGACGGAGTTGTGGACTGGGGCATTTTCCTGGTGGAAATGCCACTGACCCGATTTGAAGAGTGTTGGCCTCTTCCGATGGAATCTCATCCTGAACTCCCTTAAAACCTCAACATAGCAATCCTAACCCTTTGGCCAATCAACTCTGGTCTATTGACTTTCTTACTCCTCCCACACCTCTCTTTATTCCTCGCAGACTCCCTGCCTTCATTAAATCTCTCATGCCACTCAAAAACTGAAGTCTGAAGCATTCCATACGTTTCTGCGGTATTTTTTCCAAGTTTAAAACAGAATTTTATTGCATATTATCCTGATGTCCAGATTGCATTTTTGAAATTCACCATCTGTCACAATCAGGCTTTAGTAGGGTGTATTCCAATTGCTGCTGTAGCTGTTCATTTGAACCTGAAATCATAAAAAATTGGTCAGTCATCTCATAAGATGTATAGCCATAACCTGCTGCATTTTCAAGAGTCTACGACAATTTTAAATGCCCGTTCAAAAAACGTCTGGAGATTTATTGAATACACCACGTATCTCCAACAATTCAATTAAATATCAGTCATTTGTTTGCAAATAGTTTAATGATCAAATAGTTCTGTTTCAAACAATCAATTTTAGCATAAGTTATTTGCTTGCACACAGTTCTATATGACCCTATCAGGTGCTCCCACTCCGGGTCAGAGTGAACCTGGGAACGATGGCAATGAAACAGTACTCTACTTTCCCAAAGCTCCAACATTACTGAGGTCTCAACATCAGATATGTTTAGTTTCATATCCAGGACACCGGTTGGATAGAGCTCTCATCGTTCTACATATATACAGTCAATGTATTCTACATTTGTAGCCGATTGGGCTAGCAGCATCTGATAAATATAAGTTTTCTGCATGTTCTGTTCGTCTTACTTTGATAGTTTGTGCGATGTGAGTTAAGTGGCCGTACACTTCCTGCCTTGTAGGTTACTGCTTCCAAGATTTATTCAAAACATCTAGTCGACTGGACGAGATAATGAACTTTGTCAAACCGAGTTTTTCTAGCAGCTGACTCTTTGAGTGGCTGCTTGACTAATTGAATGATTTTAACGGCACGTCAACCCGTCCAGAGTATATAGCATATTTTTATAGTTTCCATCTTGCTTTTTTCTCCAAGTGTTTTTTCGAATCAAAGTGATGCACATGTACAGTAGTAGTGAACCGAGTACACTTAGAATAATTACCGTTTTATCTTATTTGAGATCAAATTTCCATATTGTCGATAACCTGTTGGTAGCTGTCCCTGCTGTACCTATACGTATGTTGACATGACTTTCAGCAAATTATTTGTTGGTTGGTTGGTTGGGTTTTATGGCATATCAACCTTTGTAGGTTATTTAAAGCCAAATCAATTTTTAAGTAAATAATCAGTTCTATTTCAAACAATTCAGTTTAGCATAAGTATACAGTTTAATGGAGGTGCCCGTGGTGTAATGGTTATCGTCGTAGGAATTGGACACGGCGACACGAGTTCAAATCCTGGACGAGACCGATTGCATTTCACATAGCACTAATACCCTTGGGAAAGGTATGAATCCAATTATTCTCCCTCCAGCTATAGGTAAATAGTAGGACAGACTAAGTTCTTCAGCCTTGGTGAGGCAACTAGTCTAGGAGAGGGAAAACTTTTAATTCAAACCTGTTAAAGTCTGCTTAAAAAATTGACCCTGTGTCATATCCTGCCCTAGCGGAGGGGTTGGGTAAATATGATAAGTATACAGTTTAATTGTCAAAAACATTCCTATTTCAGACTATTCAGTTTAGTTAAGCAGTCATAATTCAGCTAATTCAGTTTAGTACAAGAACAGATTTTGTTTACACACAGTTAAATGTCAAAACAGTTTTGTTAAACAATTCATTTTAGTGTAAATACAGGTTCAATTTCAAGAAACAAATAATTCAGTTTAGCATGAGCACGAAGATTAAATGTAAGTACGGTTTAATTGTCAAAAACGTTTCTATTTCAGGCTATTCAGTTTAATCAAACAATTCAGATTACCATAAGTATGCTGTTAGTTTTATTTAACCAATAGATAGAGCTCTTATCAGGTGCTACTATTCCGGGCTAGAGTGGACCTGGGAGCAAAGGCAATGAAGGGGTACTCTGCATTCCCCAAAGCTCCAGCATTACTGGAACCTCACCATCGGATTGTTTAGTGTCAGATCTAGGACACTCATTCGGGGGGGGGTCTTACACCTCTGCAGTGATGCAGTCATTGTCGTCTACAGCCATAGCCGAGCGGGCAATTCGGCAAATGAGAAATTGTTACCGAGTCGTATGAACGGGTCTACAAATTTCAAAACTTGCCGCTCAGTGAGAAGATAGTGATATCTTAATTAAAATGCATGAACACTGTTTTATATGATTTCATAGGGAGACCAATGCTATTTGCTGCTTGCTCCAGACTATGTAGCAAAGATTTGGCTTGAGCAGATGTATTTAAAAGAAGCACTAGATAATACTTTTAAGTGTGAAACCGGTTTTTTTTCTTTTAGATATGTTGACGTTAATTTGATTTAACAGATTACATTAATATTACATATTACACTAATATTGTGATTATTTATAGTCCGATATATTGATGAAATTATTATTTTTGTGTCATTGACTGAAGTAATTGCATCGATTCGGTTTTGCTGGGTTTTATAGCATATCAACCCTTGTAGGTTATTGTTGGAGTGTCTTATGTGACTCATATCGGCTAAGCTCTCCTCTGCGCAGTCTCGGCGAACTAATGTAATGTTCATGATTGTGTTAAGCTGAGAAGAGGTTTCTCCCAGCTATCGGTTATGTATGTACTGTTGTCCTTCAGTATATTTCTTATCACTCATTTCCGAGTCGTGTAATCGTTTCAACCTCCCTTTGAACATAACAGTTATTTAATGCCGAATCCTTTTTATATATCTATATTAAATATGATTTTAAAACAGATTTTGACGATAACATTAAACGAGCCGGAGCTCTTTTTTTGCACACAGTTAAATGTTTTCACTTATTTGTATCAAACACAAATACTTCCACTTACAATTAATCATTTGTTTGCACACAGTTAAATGTTTTCGCTTATTTTTATCAAACACGAATACTTCCACTTACAATTAATCATTTGTTTGCACACAGTTAAATGTTTTAAAGTATGGCATCACTAAGAATTCAATGAGTTATAAGTCATTTAACTAAACACAGTTAAGTGATCAAACAATTCTATTTCTAACGATTCAGTTTAGCATAAATACCGTGTAAATGTTAAACAGTTCTATTTAACTCATAGATAGGGACCTATCAGGTGCTATCACTCCGGCCTAGTATGTACCAGGGAGCTATGACAATGAAGGGCTACTCTGAATTCCCAAAAGATCCAAAGCCTCGCCATCAGATTGTTTAGTGTCATATCTAGGAGGTGCCCGTGGTGTAATGGTTATTGTCGCAGGATATAGACACGGCGACACGAGTTCAATTCCTGGACCTGACTGATTGCATTTCACATAGCACTAATACCCTTGGGAAAGGTATGAATCCAAATATTCTCCCTCCAATTATGGGTAAATAGTAGGACAGACTAGGTTCTTCAGCCTTGGTGAGGCAACTAGTCTAGGAGAAGGAAAACTCTGGATTCAAACCTATTAAACTCCGCTTAAAAAAATTGACCTTGTGTTATATCCTGCCCGAGCGGAGGAGATGGGTAAATATGGATATCCAGGACACTCATTGGAGGAGCCTTGCCCCTCAGCAGAGATGCAGTCAGTATATTCAGCAGCCCCGCCAAATGTGGCTCTGTGGTAATTGAAGTAGTGTAAGTCGAAATTGCAGTTGCATTTTAAGCATTAATATTTTTGACTAAAAAATGTTTCCTTTTTTGTATGAAAAGTGCATCCTATTTGCTAATTTTTTTTTATATGGGCCAGTTTCATATTTTCACACCTCTGTGTTTTCTTACACTTTTCACACCTCATCGTCAATTATATCACCCTTTAAACCGCCCCCTTTTCTATCTATCTTTCGTTCCGTCACTTCTCATTCTCTCTTCTATCTCACCTTTGTTTTGTTGGGGTTTTTTTTTTTTGTTTTCTTGTTTGTTTTATTTTCATTTTATTTCCACTTGAAGTTTAAGCAATGACAACGACAGAGTAAACGTATGTCTAAAAATTATTAAATTCTTTCTTTCTTTCTTTCTACCTGTCGGTTATATTTACAAAGCTTAGCATAACCTGGCATAAGGTCACCCGAAGTAAATAATTGCCTGAAAATTACATTATTTATTTTGAGTTTGAAGTACGAGCATCAGCTGACAAGTTCAGGGACTGACCAAGAAACTCTCATGGAATGAAGCCAAGGGAATTTTGTTTTCCTCTGGTGGTGTAATGGTTAGCAAGCTCGACTAGCAAACCTTCACGAGTGAGTTCGAGTCTCATTGGGTGCCCCTTTCATATGGCCTTGTGCCACATCTAAGCAAAAAGCTTAGTAAATTTCCACATTGGTAAAAAAAGAGGCCAACAACAGAAATGACGTACTGTAAATTTTTCAGCCTTTGAACCAATGACCCTTTCAGCCCACTCTCGTATATCAACATTGGCGAAATCCTTGTAACGTAGAAGTTTAAAAGCTGGTTGGCGAAGCTGTAATAAGCGAGTTCGAACCTCAGTCACGTCATTACCTTCACTTTCTGAATAATACGGATTGGAAAGCTATGAATCCCCTTTATATCCCCAGCTATTGGTTAAATATTTCCATTACTTTTCGTCTACAATGATGACTTTTGACTTAAATAATCCAATAAGGTTGATATATTGTTAAAATAAAGAAACTAAATCAATGTTACTTGTCATATAAATGTGCACACCTATACAGAATTCCAGACTTGTCAGGTGGGGGGGGGTGTCCTCGCGATGTAAATGGTTAAAGCGATGGACTACGGAATCGTAGTAAGCGAGTTCGTACTCCAGTCGCGCTATTACGTTCACTTTCGGGCAAATATCCTTGGGAAATGTATGAACCCCCTTATCCTCCCAGCTATGGGTTAAATAGTACCACTAGTATTCTTCTAAGAAAATGGCTTTAGCATTAAATAACCAACAAAGGTTGATATGCCATTAAACAAAGAAACTAGACTTGTCCATTATTCATTGTTTGAACATTTTCAATTGTTACCTAATGATAGAGTACAGAAATAAGTTGTTGATTCATTATTTTTGTAAGAAGAAATGCTCTATTCCAAAACAGCTGTTTAGAGCAGGAGGTATTCACTAATTATAGAAATGTTTTAACTCTCACTGTTCTTTATACGCCTAAAATTCTTTATTTAACAGTGTCTAAATTCTAGGGGGTGCCTCCCACCGGAGGCGTAATGACTAAAGTGCTGGACTACAACAATTTGCCTTCTTATCTAAACAAATTCGTTAAATATTTATCAAAATACAAAAAATAAATCTTTTTTACACTACCCATCAAAAATCCCCTACGCCAAGACACATTTCCAGACATTTGAACTCCAGACGTGCTGTTGCATTCACTTTTGAACTAATACCCAAAGAAAGTTCATAATCTCCTAACCCCCAGCTGTGCGTTAATAGCAAAACTGCTATTCTTCAATAAGAGAGGCTTTGGCATTTAATAACCTGCGAAGGTTGATATGCCTGTAAAAACAAAAAAAAAAATCATTTTAACTTTTATGCTTGAAGGAGAACCGATTAGGTTATAAAATTATTGGTAACTTCGAAATATGAATTAACCCACACGCTGACCACGAGCGAGATGAGACACAAGGTACTTTTTAAGGGCGAATATGATTGGTTTCAATTCAGATTTTTCCTTCTCAGAGACCGGTTGTCAAAAAAAAAAAAAAAAAACGGTTGAAGAACTCAGTCTGCCAAATTATCAACCCATAGTTAGAGGGAAAATAAAGATACGCATACCTTTCCCAAAATAAGGGGAGTCGCCGAGATTTAATAGTTGACATGCTGTACTGCGAAATTGTAGTAAGTGTGTTCAAACTCCAGTAGCGATATTTAGTCCACTTTCGAACTAATATCCTTGGTGACAGTGTCAGGACGTAATGTCTAACGTGCGACAAAGAAACATCGTAGTTAGCGGGTTGTTACATTAACTTTCAGAGTAATGCTTTAAGGAAAGTTATGAAGTCTTTTATGTCCCGGCGATAGGAAAATAGTAGACTACTGTCATTCTGTAATAATGGCTTTGGCTTTAAATAACGAAGGTTGATATGCCATTAAACATAGAAACCAAATAAACACAATACTATTAGGAAAGCTATGAACAACTTATCTACACCAGCTTTGGGTTAAATAGTTTCACTCTTGCTTTTTTCTAGGTTGAATTTGGCATTGAATAACCCACAAAGATTGATATGCTATTAAATAAAGAAAGCACACAAAAGCGAATGTACTCAGCCTGTAACACTCTTAACCCAAATTTAGAGAAAGAATATGGATTTATGACTCTCTCAAAGGTATTAGTACGAAACGAAACAAATAATTTTGCCTTGGATTTGAACTAGGGTCTCCGATTCCATATCTCACGATGAAAACCGTTTCACTCGGATAGCTTCCTTTAATAATGGCATCAGAAATAATAGTAGAAGTGACGAGAAATGTATAATGAATAATATTTGTAGTATTGTGCGGATACAGTTACCTCTTACAAAACACGGGGGTGCTTCAGCTGGTCAGAAATGTCTTTGGATTCCGCTAATGATTCGCTATCCGCCCACGTTGTGTTTTGAAGATCCGGTCAACGAATCAAACGCTAACAGGAGTCACCGGTCGGCAAGTAAACGAATGATACCTCACAATCAAGGATGTAACAACAAAAGTCGGTGCCAAGAAACAGAGAACAAACTCGGTTTTGCAAAAATAACAATATTTGGTAAAAAAATGTCGTTCAAAGTTCTTAACTAAGTAGCAAGTTTTATCAGAAACCGTCTGTTATTCGTATAAGGCGTATTCTGTCTTCCACTTCCTATACTCACGGTTGTATGGTATAAATCAATCTTCAATAGCGGTTATGTTTATTTTTTCACAGCTTCTTATCTTGGATGGATTTTTCCCTTTCTATACTCAGGGCAATTTGGCAGAAGGTCATGAAAACTCAGAGGTTCGAGGAAGTTGACTCACTGCCTGCTTTCTCTGCTTGCTCTCGGCTTACTGCAATTACAACTACACTGGTCAATTTATGTATATCCATATATGGATCGGTGTTCGTTTGACTTTAAAAAACTGTCAACCTTCTGCCGATTGAATTTCTGAGGAAGGTAAATTCCAGAAAGAATCCTAGAATTAGGTAAAAGGCGCTTTGAATAAAACGAATAACCTTGACGTGTCACACATTGTTATCATTATTCCTTTTGTCATCTAAATAACTCAGCTCCTACGACAATTCACCTTCTCATCAAAATAAATTAGTTAATTACTTTTCATAAAAACAAAACATAAATCATTTTTTACACCACCCTTCAAAAATCCCATACACCATGACACATTCGAAATGTATATCTCTATTCTTCTAAATTCCACATCGATGTTTCCCTCTGGTTAATAAATCACTTCTAATCGGTCTCTGAACCTATATAAGGTTACAGTATAAGTAATCGTAGTAATAACGATAAAATTAGCCGTTTACTAATCTACCTTAGTGTTAAACAAGGCAAAAAGAATAAAATAAGCAGTGAAGATTTATTTAGAGATTGATAGAGTTAAAGTTGTCAGGGTGTTATGTTCAAGGGAAGGTCAAATGATAACACGCCTCGGAAATAAGTGCTAAATATACCGAAGGAAAATAGTACATACACAAGAAACCCCCTCATCAGCTTAACAATCAAGAATATTACCGCTCTTGGTAACAGCTCGCTGAGACTGCTCCGAGACTGTCTGAGACTGAGACTGAGGGTGTTAGTTGCACGCCCCACCAAACGGGCAAATACGGCAAAAGCCTTTTTTAGGAGGATCCAGGCGCTAGGCCGGAGCCCACACGCATCCGGCATTTTCTAAAAATGCCTACTCCCCTGGCGGCATTCTCCTTATTAGAGGCGTGTCAGCCGCCAGGCAATAAACCCCTCCCTAAGAGGATAAAAGCCTGGGGGATGCCCCTCTGAGGCCGGAGAAGATGATGTGTCAAGAGCCAGCACCCGGCCAGATCGGTGCCCAAACGAAACCGAGACTGAGACTGCACAGAAGAGAGCTTAGTCGGTATGTCACATGAGGACGAGTCTATATGGGATACCCAAACACAGGGGTTATTTTATGCGTAAAGTTACCGGGTTACGTTTATTGTACATTTGTATTTTTGTGAAGTGTCTTCCATTGTTTTTCACAGAGTTGTGGTGTATTGTCATCTACAGCATCATAACGACACAATAATAAAGACGCTGGAAGACTTCTTTAGCAAATTATGTAACCTCTCACTTTATTGTAAGGGTTCGAAAAGGGTTACTCGAGTTTTGCGTGTGAGAGGGAGCTGGAGACCGAACATAACTGCAATATTTTGACCCCCACTCTTATGGCCGTCAGCGTTGTGTTTTTCTCGTTCACCAGGGATGCTCAACCGGAGGCCCAGGGGTCCACTCTGCTGGCTTTCTCTACTGCATCTTATCAGCAATTTCTCTGGACCTCAACTCACCAGGGGGCCCCGAGGGCTCCTTCGGCCTGATGTGGCTTTCCCTACCACATCTCGTCTATAACTCGTCTGATCTCCAATTGTTCTCAACTGTCAGACTTCTGTCTTGACTGAGTTATATAATAGTTCCACGTCCACTCGTTCGCCTACTCAATCTTTGGAATGGCATGTTTGATCGTCATCAAGCGAAAATAACTGTCATGCAGTTCAGAGGTCACTCTCCTCCGGTGCATCACTCTGAAGTGGGACCTTCACCTTGTCCCATATTATCAGCCGAGCTTACCTGCGCGATTTCCTCTCATAACTGCCATTTGAATGTTTCACTTCCTTCCGGTGCATCACTTTGAATTGCATTTTTAGCCGGGTCGAAAATACAACAGTTGATCTTTTTACTCAACCCCTTCGCCACAAGCAGGATGTGCCACAAGTTCAATTTTAAGTGGAGATTAACAGATTTGAGTTCAAAAGTTAAAATACTCAATCGGACGAATTATTTAGCGGGAAGGATAATAATTGTTTTCATACATTTCTCAATGGTATTAGCGATTTGGAAAATGCAAACTGACTTGTCCTGGATACCAACTCTGCTGACTGTGTCCCTTTTCTTTGATAATAACCGTTACAACATGAACGCCATCCAGAGCACTTGTTTTCATATCCAGTATTTTTATTCAATACAAATAATTTTCAAACATTTATATTTTTCACATTGATGGGACCATGCCAGGTACACTGACCCCGTCAGCTGACTGCATCTCTACAGAGATCACCTCTGCAGAGGGGTAAGACCCCCCTTCAACGAGTGTCCTGATACTAAACAATCTGATGGTGAGGTTCCAGCAGTGCTGGAGCTTTGGAGAATGCGGAGTACCCCTTCATTGCCACCGCTCCCAGGTCCACTCTGGCCCGGAGTGGTAACACCTGATAAGGCCCTATCTATGGGTTAAATAGAACTAACGGCATACTTATGCTAAACTGAATTGTTTGATTAAGCTGAATGCCTTGAGATAGAAGTGTTTTTGACAATTAAACCGTACTTACATTTAAAATGCGTGCTTATGCTTAACTGAATTATTTTCAATAGAACTGTTTTTTAACATTAAAACTGTATTTACACTTAAATGAATTATTGCATATAACTGCTTGATTAGTTTGAGGTAGAAATGTTTTTGACAATTAAACTGTGTGCTTAAGCTAAACTGAATTGTTTGAAATAGAACTGATTATTTGGCGTTACATAACCTATAAAGGTTGATATGCCATAAAACCCAACAAACCAAATGATAATGAGGTGCCATTGGTGTAATGGTTATCGTTGTAGGAATGGACACGGCGACACGAGTTCAAATCCTGCACCAGGCTAATTGCATTTCACATAGCACAAATACCCTTGGGAAAGATATGAATCCAATTATTCTCCGTCCAGATATGGGTAAATAGTAGGACAGACTAGGTTCTTCAGCCTTGGTGAGGCAACTAGTCTAGGAGAAGGAAAACTCTGATTTCAAACCTGTTAAAGTCTGCTTAAAAATTGACCTTGTGTCATATCTTGCCGGAAGGGAGGGGTTGGGAAATATAGATAATGAGGTTCCAGCAACGCAGGAACTTTGGGGAATGCAGAGTACCCCTTTATTGTCATCGCTCCTAGGTCAACTCTGGCGCGGAATGGTAGTACCTGATAGGGCCTTATCAATTGGTCAAATAGAACTAAACTGTGTAATTACGCTAATATGAATTGTTTGGAGTTAGCTGCTTTTACATTTACTTATGTGCAAACAAAAAAACTCTACTTATGCTTAACTGTTTGAAATAGAACTCTTTGATCATTTAACTGTGTGTTAACAAATGACTGATGTTTAATTGAATTATTTGTGATACATAGTGATACTTAGAACAATTCAAATTTATTGACATGCTAAACTAAATCATTTAAAATAGAACTTTCTGATCGTTTAACTGTGTGTAAACAAAAAACTGTGTACTTAAGCTAAACTGATTTTTAAAAATTGAACTCTTATTACATTTAACTGTGTGCAAACAAAAAACTGTACTTAGCTAAACACAATTGTTTGAAATAGAACAATTTATCTCTATAAAAATGGACTTAGCATTAAATAACCTACAATGGGGGTGCTCGTGGTGTAATGGTTATCGTCGTAGAAAATGGACACGGCGACACGACTTCAAATCCTAATTGCATTTCACATAGAACTAATAACCTTGGGAAAGGTATGAATCCAATTATTCTCCCTCCAGCTATGGGCAAATAGTAGGGCAGACTAGGTTCTTCAGCCTTAGTGAGGCAACTAGTCTAGGAGAAGGAAAACTCTGAATTCAAACCTGATAAACTCCCCTTAAAAATTGACCTTGTGTCGTGTCATATCCTGCCCGAGCGGAGGGGTTAGTGAATATGAGTAAATTACAATGGTTGATATACCATAAAACCAAACAAAACCTAACAGATACTATCACTCCGAGTAAAACTGAACCTGCGAGTAATGTTTATGGACGGGTACTTCACACTCCCCAGATCTCTAGAAATGAAACTTCACAACCAGATGCTGTTCATTGTCATCCCTAGGATGCTTATTTTGAGGGTGACTAACCTCTCTGAAGGGGATAGAGTCAGGGTAATATAATCTGCACCAACAGAACGCCAGAGACAGCGTAAATCGAACTCACGAACTACATGTGTGTATCCCAACAAGTTGCCCATACATTTACGAAGCTTAGTTTAGTTTAGGACAAGTTCAGTAGTTGGATTCACTCAATGAGAATCGAACCCACAGGCAAAGCATAGCTCACAAACGATTTCACTACGCGTGGAGTTCCCGTCACGCTAAGAGTAACTAAAATCGAAGCACTTCATGTTTAAAATGTGACTTTCTTGTTAGTCTACTAATCCGAAAATAGTCATCCGTTAAGATGTTAAGTGCCCTTCCTTATGTATAAATCTCTTCGCCTTGTGTTAAAATCTTTGACATTTTGAGTGGATTAAATCTTTACAATAGATTTGTGCTTCTGCAAACAATTTCGAGTGGGTCACCTCGAAACAAAGCAAACCCCAATAAACGGTCTAGTTTGCGTGAATTTAAAAATAAATCTTATTGCTTGTGGCTGAAATAGTTGCGTATTCAACAGCGCTGTTTTTACTTGGTTGTGGACTCCACATAAAAAGCCACAGAGGTTTAGAATATGCAGATTGTATAAACGGCAGAGGGTTAAAATCCTCCCGAAAACAAAAGGAGTAATGATTATTTGTATTTAACTAACGCCACGCGTGTACTCAGTATATAAACTAAAATGCATCTGAGGTAAAATTCCATATCTGGAGATGTGGGAATTTTGAAGAATCACCACTTTACCATTACTTGGAGTTTACTCTGTTCCGGGGTTGTAGCACTAGTTAAAGTCACGTTTATTGGTCAAATAGATCCACTTGCAAGTTATTTGCATTCGATAAGACCGTGTGCAAGTAAAAACTTCTAAAGAAATAAAGTTTGATGTACACATTTTTTTTTTTTGAAAAGGGAGAATTAATATTGTGAATTGAATTACCACGACTAGAAAATCCGCCGAATACAATATACGGAAACACTGGATAGCTGTTTCGACATTATCAGGTCTCATCAGCAGTGTAAACCGTAATCTCCACCACTGGAGATCGAACTAGTTCAGTTTAGTCAAACAGTTCTAATTCAGCTAGTCCAGTTTAGTATAAGCACATATTTTGTTTACACACACTTAAATGTTAAAAAAAATTCAATATTAACCAATTCAATTTAGCGTTTGTACAGTTTCTATGTCAAAAACAGTTCTATTTCAAACAATTATGTTTAGCATAAGCACGCAGTTTGAATGTAAGTACAGCTTAATTGTCAAAAACATTTTTATTTCAAGCTATTCAGTTTAATCTAACAGTTATATTTCAAATAATTCAGTTTAGCAAAAGCATGCAGTTTAGTTTAACCCATAGATAGGGCCCTAGAGTGGACATGGAAGCGATAGCAATTAAGGGGGCTCTGCATTCCCCAAAGTTCCAGCATTACCGGAACCTCACCATCAGATGTTTAGTGTCATATCCAGGACACTCGTTGAAGCGGGGTCTTACCCCTCTGCAGAGTATCAGTCGGTGAATTCTACAACCCCAGTCGACTGGGCAATACACAGAGTTAATGTCAAAAGAGTTTTATTTCAGATAATTCAGTTTAGCATAAGTACGCAGTTTAAATGTCAAAACTGTTCTATCTTAAACAATTTAGTTTAGCATAAATGCACAGTTTAAATTGACTCAAGAAACGACGATTTAGTTCTATTTAACTCATTGATAGGACCCTTCTCAGGTGCTACCACTCCGAGCCATAGTGGGCCTGGGAGCGATGGCAATAAAGGGTACTCCACATTCCCCAAAGCTCCAGCATCACTGGAACCTCACCATCAGATTTTTTAGTGTCATATCCAGGACACTCGTTGAAGCGGGGACTCTGCAGATAAGCAGTTGGTGTATTCTACAACACCAGCCGATTGGGCAAGAGTGAATAGGTGGAATGTAATTTTATCTTTACATGAGTTATAAGTCCTTTATTTGCATACCAGTAATGACATTGGTTTGGTTCGGTTTTATGGTCTATCGAGCCTTCTTGGTTATTAAATACCGAATCCTGTTTATATATATATATATATATATATATATATATATATATATATATATATATATATATGTATATATATATATATATGAATTGTAAACACATTTTGTTGATACAAACAATTAAATGATCAGACATTTTTATTTCTGACAATTCAATTTAGCTTGTCATTTGTTTGTACTCAGTTTAAATATCAAACATTTCTATTTGACCGATATATAGGACCCCATCAGATGCTACCATTCCAGGTATGAAGGGATACTCACCATTACCCCAAGCTTCAAAACTGGAACCTCACTTTTAGATTGTTTCGTGTTATATCCAGGATACTCGTTAAGCAAAGGTCTTACACATTTGCAGAGAAGACGTCTGTGTATTCTACAGCCCCATCCATCTGGGCATCGTTTCTGAAGTTTCTTTATTCTTACAACCAAAAATATCGATTTTTCTTGTTTTCTAAACAATATACTTTAAGATTGTGAGGATGTGGTGAATTTCAAAAGAAATATGTCGAAACTGCTTTATAAATTTTTTTAAATTGTTTGACCTATCGAAAACTCACTGGATTTTGTCTTGTTGAGAGCTAAATAGACTATATGGAAAAAAGTAGCGTTTGATTCAATATTAGCAAAAGAAAGTAAAGGAATAAAAAAAGGGGACCAAAAATAAAAAAAAATAAAGAAAGAAAAAGAAAGAATAAATATACATTCGGGGGCCTAAACTACTAAAATAAGGAATAGTAATTTACTGTTTTTATCTTAGATGCAGCACAAGGCTCTATGTATGAGGCACCCAATGAGACTCGAACTCACTCATCAAGGTTTCTAGTCTAGCTTGCTAGGCGTCCAAAGGAATAAAAAAAAAGAGCTTGGAAAAATCAAAGAAAATAACGAAATATGAAAAAAGAACTAAAATAAAGGAAATAGAAAACATTATTGGAAAAGATTAAAGAAATCTTTTAAAGAACAAGAAGGAAATTTTTTAAAAAATTGAAAAAAATCGGAAGAAATGAAAGAAAAAGAGAAATTGAAAACAAACGAAAAGAATGAAAATCAGGGAATTAAAATAGCAAAAGATCTAAAAGGAGTAAAAAAACCCAAAAGAAATCGAAAAGACAACGTGAAGGAATGAAAGAAATATAAAAGTATACGAAGAAAGAAATAAAAAGAAAGAAATAATAACGGGTCAGTAAGTGTTAATTGAAAAGGAAAAAAAAGAAAAATATGGGTCAGTAAGTGTACTCCAGCTGAGGAAAAGAGGAAAAGAACGAAAGTAAAAAAGAAAGAAGAAAATTAATAAAAAGAAAGAAAGAAAAAAAAATGATACACAAAATGCATTTACATAACAAAGGAACAAACAGGAAGGAAGGGGAAAAAATGAAGGAAAACAAAGGGAAAAAAGAAGACAAAAGAAGAAATATAATCAAAATAAAGAAAACTGTACACAAAAGTTACAAAAATAGTAAAATGATATAATAGAATGAAAGATAAGAATGATTGAAAAAGAAAATGAATATACACGGAAAGAAGTAGAAAAATAAAAAGAAAGAAAAAGGTGTACTCATAGTTCACTAAAATAGCTAAATAACTCGAAAGAATGAAAGAAGAAAGAAATAGAAAAAAACAGAATGAATGAGGGAGTGGAAAGAAAGAAAGAAAGAAAGAAAGACTGGTGTATAAAGATCACTAAAATAGCAAAATTACCCGAAGGAATTAAAGAAACGAAAGAAAGAAAAATACTAGAAAGAAAGAAGTTATACACAAAGATCACTAAAATAACAAAATAATTCGAAGGAATGAAATAAAAGAAAGAAAAAAAAAACACAAGGAATTGAAGAAAGGAAAGGAGCAGAAAAAGAAAGAGGAAAAGAAACAAAGAAAAACTATACACAAAGTTCACTAAAATAGTGAAAGAACGGATAGGAATGAAAAGGCCCTGAAGATGAGAAAGCAAACGCCAACGGGAGTAAAGACCAAAGAAGAAGATTATAATGACTGCTCATTGACCGAATTAATGGAAAGCAATGGCAAAAACGAAAAGATTCCAACTATTCAATTGTTGTGCTGAATAAGAAGAAATAACACACAAATAAATACGTAGATGAAATAAATAAATAAAAGACTGAATAAGAAAAAGCGGTAGAAATTTCAATCGGGAAAATGGGCTAAAGAAAAACCATATGTAACGAGACAAACGAGTTGGTGAAGCAAGTAATAAGTATATAGAAAGGCTAGCAAGGAGACTGGTGGCGGTAGGAAGGCTTCATCGAGTAGGAAAGGTAGGTAGCTTGGGGATTAAAAGTAAGGCGGAAGAGATTCAAGAGTTAATAGGCTGGTAGGCAGGTACCTGAGTCAATGAACAAGAGGTTGGGTGCGTACAGTGCCGGAGGTTGACGAGAAATGGAAATGATTGGATAAGAAACAAGAAAAGTTAGACGGTCAAAAGTGAAAGTGAAAGTAGAAATGTGATTGTTAAAAAATGATTGTAATAGTGCAGCACTAATTTGCTTAGAAATTAAGGGTCCTGAGAAAAATTGTCAGTATTGAATTAGACGAGAGGGTTAAAGAGAGAAGAATAGGAATGAGTAAAAGTAAACGACAAAGAGATAGATAGAGAGAGAGAGGGGGGACAGAGAGAGGGAAAGAGGGAGAGAGAGAGGTGAAGGAAGAAAGGAAAGAAAGACGGAAACAAGAAAAGATAACATAAATAGTTAAACGGTGAAAATATAAGAAAGAACATTAAAAAGGAAAAATAAGGAAAAGAGAAAACGAAAGTGAAAGCAGAAGGGTGGATAGTTGTTTTTGGTTTTGTTTTTTCTTTTTAAGAATAGTAAAGAGAATAAGCAAAAAATAGAGGACGAAGAAGAGAAGGACAGAAAGAGAAAAAGAGTGAATGATAAAGAAAGACTTTGAAGGAAGGGAGGGAGGAAGGAAAGAGGGGATAAAAAACAACAATCAATCAATGACGGTTTTATGGAGGAAAATGAAGAAAAATACGGAAAAATGCAGGAAAGAAGAAAAGAAAGAAAGAACATGGAAAATGAAAGTGAGTGAACAGAATACGAAAAGGAGGAAAATATTGGATAAAAGAAGTTAAAACTGAAAAAAACATAAATGAAAAGAATTGAATTTGATGGTTACATTTGGTTTCTTTGTTTAATGGCGTATCAAACTTACCTGGTTATTCATAACAAAATAATCCTTGTAGAAAAACGGTAACGGTACTGCTTAACGAATAGTTGCAGTTAAAAGGAGGTTCATACCTTTTCAAAGGGTGAAAAAAAATGGATGGAGCTGCGTGACTGGAATTTGAACTCACAACGATTTCGGAGTCCAGTTTGTTCGCCACTTGGATCTTCAATAAAATTAGAAATAGTGAAGGTATCTAATGAAAAAAGGAGCAACAAAGAAGCAAGCAAAGAAGGAAGGTTGGCATAGAAAGAGATGAAAGAGAGAAAAAGGTTAGTATCAGAAAATAAAAGAGAAAAAGGTTAGTATCAGAAAATAAAAGAGAAAAAGGTTAGTATTAGAAAATGAAAGAGAAAAAGGTTAGTATCAGAAAATGAAAAAGAAAAAGATTAGTATTAGAAAATGAAAGAGAAAAAGGTTATGATTAGAAAATAAAAGAGAAAAAGGAAGGAAAACAGAGAAAGAACGAAAGGAGAATCAAAGAAAGAATGGGAGATAAATAAAAAAAAACATAAGAAGAAAATTATGGCGATTTTAGTTTGTTTAATAGTATTTAAACCTTTACTAGTTAATCTTTGTTAGTTAATGCCTAAACCATCTTAGAAGTAGAACAGTATTGGTATTATTTAAACCGACGCTGGGAGGATGAGAGAATTAGGCCAAAAGTGAACGTGATTATGTGACGAGAGTTTAAACTTGATTACTGCGATCAATAAATCCGACAAGTCCTCGATGCTTAGTGGACATTCTCAAATAGAATTTGAAACGGCGGAGGACTCTTATGAAAAAAAAAAAAGAAAATAGCGAAGCAACGAAAGAATATAAAAAGATGGTCGAAAACGTAGTATCAGAAAAGTGAAAGAGAAAATAAAATGAAAAAGAGAAAAAGAATGAGAAAAGTGAAAATGGAAAGGATATTTAGAATCAAAAACATTT